>PVJA010025694.1:9637-30577 GCA_004027025.1 Myocastor coypus
TTTTTTTTTTTTTTTTTTTTTTTGTCTTTTTGAGACAGGGTCTCACTCTGCAGTTCAAGCTGGCCTTGAGCTCACTTTTGTAGCCCAGGCTGGTCTCAAACTTGCACTGATCCTCCTGCCTCAGCCTCCCAAGTGCTGGGATTACAGGCGTGTGCCACAACGCCCGGCTATGTATTTCTTTACTCTTTTGTTTTAAGGTCCAGCCCACAGGTGGGGTGCCTGTCTCTTGCAAAGCTGTATAGCCAAGTTGCCTTCCATATTGCCCTTGAGGGCCTGGCCCTATCTGACTGCCTATACAATTTCTATCTAATTTGGCTGCCTACAACATGATCACAAAAGAAAGGCCACAATATACAGGGTGTCTTAGTTACTCTTCTCTCATTGCTGGGACAAATACCTGACACCAAAAATGAAGGAAGGAAAGGTTTATTTAGCTCACAGTTCCTGGAAGTTTCAGTCCATACTCAGCAGGATCCAAGGCAGAGAGGCACAATGCAAAGGCCAGAAGTTCATGACAGTGGAACATCAACAATATGGTGACAGAGGCAACAGAAAAACTAGGGAAACAGAAAGCAACAATACCACTGCAATTGCAAAACCTTTGACTGTGTATGTATCTGCTTCCTCTTAGTCCAAAGAGAAGTATATTCTTTTCCTTTTTTTTTTTTCCTAAGCAACATCAATAGGGAGGTGGGTCATGCCCACACAGTGTACTCTGTAGAATGACTGTGAGGACAATATGCAATATGTCAACTTTCAAAGAAAAGAACGGGAAAAGAAAAAAAAAGTAATGTGGATTTAGAAGGGTTAATGTTAAATTGTTTGATCAATCTTATATATCTATATGTATTAATCTAAACTGATCTGATGATGAAAATATGTAATATAACCATTGTTAAATTTAAACAATAAAAAAATTGAAAAAAAAGAAAAGAAAGCAACAAGTCTATCTCTCTGTCTCTCTTATATTACATTCATGTTCTCTGCCTCATCCTATCTGCCTTAAGCCACATCCATAATCCCAGAAGTACTCAGACCCATATTTCCATCAGTACTAAAACACGTAATCCCAGTGGATCATAAGTCAAGTCTCAAACTCTAGAAGTTCCCGCCCCATGACTGCATAAGGCTTTGTAGGGACAACTAGACAGAAACCATAACACAGGGAAAAGGGATAAAAAATGGATATTCTTACTTAATGAAGGCAGAGAAATGGAGTAGCCTCTGGCTGGAAGGAGGGAGACTTTGTGTCTGCTGGAAGTGGGTCCTAGCTTCTTTTAAAACATTTTTATTATACATAATAACTGCATTTATTTTAGGGAATATGCATTCATAGGTTGATCATTTTGATTCCTTTTCTTCCCTAGTACTCTTTCTGCTTTTTCTAGATCCCTTTTCTTTTCTTTAATTTTAATTTTTATTACTTTTAATAAGAGATAACAATATGAGAGTTTCAAAATATGTTAGTAGCACATTCGCAATAGTTGAGACACTGCATATTTTGGTCCTCACAAATGTTATACAGAGCATAGGGTGCAGACGTGACAAATTTTCTTATTGATATTGGTTCCGAAAGGGGGGGAGAAAGAAGAAAGAAAAAAAAAGGAGAAGAGAAGAAAAAGTTTTCTTCTCTTTGAACTAGGAGATAGTAGTTATATACATAGCCCAGTGTTTCATAATCGTAGTGGGTTACTGGTGAAACTGGCAATGTTGAAGGCTGTTGACTTAAGCCTCTTATAGTTCATCGTACTAATCTAGCTCTGCATTTTATGCCTTGTAACTAAGCTTTTCTGCTAGGTGATCAAGTGTAAGCTAAAGCAAGACCTGTCTAACAAAGCTTTCATCATTTGTACTTTCCAGGGTCAAATCTCCTCAGGATTAACTTTGGAATCTAGATCCCTTTTCCCTTATCCAAAAAGTTTAACTCCCTATTTCCTACCATCTGTCTTTTATCTCACTCTTTATTTACATTTTGGGTTTCTGAGATAAGAAAAACCTTGTAATACTTGACATGCTGTGTCTGATTTATGCCTCATAATGCTATGATCTCAAAATCTATTGATTTTCCTATAAATGAGTCAAATTTGTGCTTCTTCATGGTTAACACTTCTCTCTATATCTATATCTATATCTATATTTATATCTATATCTGTATCTATCTATCTATATCTATAATTTTTTTAATCCATTCATCTGTTGATGGGCATGTAGGATAGTTTCATTGTGAATTGTGCTGCATATAAACATGGGTAAACATGTGTCTTAGTTATTTTTCTCTCAGTGCTGGGATAATGCAGTGTCATTACTTGACATACAAGCTCAGGGGAGAAAAAGTTTATTTAGCTCACAGTTACTGGAGGTTTCAAGATGCTGCCCCTGCTTTATAGTTCTGGAGGAGAGGCTGGGTGCTGCTGTGTTCAGGATGATCTGTTCCATACTTCTGAGAGAGCTCCATGTGTGTGTGTGTGTGTGTGTGTGTGTGTCTGATAGCTTGTGCTGTCAGTTTAACAGTTCACACCTCTCTTGGCCATGCACCTTCAAGCCCTGCTTTGGCCCTTTGTCCCTCCCCCCTTAAGCTGTGTGCTTGATGGTTCCATAATTTACATGAGGCTTTGGGGGAACAACTAGACTCAAACCATAACAACATGTATCACTATACTATGATGACTCCAACTGTTTTGGGAAGATATCCAGGAAGGACACCGCTGGGTCAAACCAAATCTCAGTGTGTGTGTGTGTGTGTGTGTGTGTGTGTGTGCGCGCGTGTGCATGTGTGTTTGTGCCCATGTGTATGTAGACATGAATGCATGTGATTTTGATTTTGACTTTCATAGTATTGTACTAGTTGTCATTTTTAGTTATCTCTTTCTTTTTATCTTTTATCTCCTTTTTTTTCTTTTTTGTATCAGCTATTGAACTCTGACCTTGCACTTGCCAGGCAGGTGCTTGTGCCACTCGATTCATTTTTATTAACCTTGTAGAATGTTTCCCTTTTTTTACTTTTCCAGAATTTATTTTTTGAGTCCTTGTTAATGGCCATTTTAATGGACTAAGACAGAATCTCATTGCTGTTTTGATTTTCATTTTTAATTAGCCAAAGATGCTGAACATTTTTCATAAGCTTATTGTCCATCCATGCTTTTCTTTTCTTTTTTTTTTTTTTTTTTGTCTTTTTGAGACAGGGTCTCACTATGCAGTTCAGGCTGGCCTTGAGCTCACTTTGGTAGCTCAGGCTGGTCTCGAACTCACACCGATCCTCCTGCCTCAGCCTCCCAAATGCTGGGATTACAGGCGTGCGCCACCACGCCTGGCTATCTATGCTTTTCTTTAGAGAAATATTTATTCATTTCAGTTGCCCCACTTTCTATTAGATCTTTTGTAGTTTTAGATCTGTTTTATTGAGTTCTTTATATATTCTAGACGTTAGACTTCTTTTGTAGGAATAGTTGGCAAAATGTTTCTTATTCTATAGGTTGTTTTTCTACTCTATTGATTATTTCTTGTGTCCATAAAAGCTTTTTAGTTTGTTATCTCATTTGCTGTTACTTAGTACTACTTCTTATGCAATTGGGATTCTATTCAGGAAGGCTTTGAACATATCTGTCTGTCTGTCTGTCTGTCTGTCTGTCTATCTATCTATCTACAGGGAGAGAGAGAGAAAGAGAGAGAGAGAGAGAGAGAGAGAGAGAGAGAGAGAGAGAGAGAGAGAGGACTGTGTTCTACGGTTTTTTGTCAGTAGGTTCATTATTGGTATACAGTAATGCTATTGATATTTCTGTGTTGATTTTATAAAATGTATTTAGTACAGTGTCTACAGGGTCTTGCTACACAAATCAGACTCTTAGTGATCCTCCTGTCTTCAGCCTCCCAAGCAGAGGGACTACAGGCATATGCCACCATGCCCAGTCTCTGTGTGTTGATTTTGATTTTTTTTTTTAATTTCAGAGAAGGGTCTACAGGGTGCTCAGGATCTCACTACGACCAGTCTCATAGTGGTCCACCTGTTTACAGCCTCCCAAGAGCTGGGACTACAGGTGCAGGCCACCACATCCGGTCTCAATTACCCTCTCAGGGTGCCCAGGCATTAGGGCCCTACATGGAGGCCTGGGGATTAAGTCCCCAGCCCCTGGGCCTGCTTGCAGGTGCTTTAATTCACTGATTATTTGGCTGGCCCTGTGTATTGATTTTGTATACAACTACTTGGCTTAATTTATATTTTAGCTTTGAGAGTATTCTGGTGGAGTATTTGAGCTTTTGTGTAAAGGATACTATTGTTTTCAAATAAACATAATTTGATTTATTCTTTTTTGTTCTTATTCATTGTACTTCTTTCTCTTGCATGATTGCGTGTTTAAAGTTTTGAGTGCTATCTTCAGCAGGAGTAGTGAGAGTGGATAAAACTGCTTTGTTCTTGACTTTATTTATTTATTTATTTATTGTGGTAGTAGTGCCAGGCAAGCACTTATTCTACTGAGCTATATCTCTGGCCCTTTGACTTTAGAATTTGTCAAGAAAAAAAATTGTCAAGACTCTGAATTTTCAGTTTTTCCTCATTTAGTATTATTTTTCCTCCTTTTAGTCACCATAAATGACTTTTATTCATTTGAGATAAGGTCTTCCTGTAACTACTTTCATCAGGGTTTTTTAAAAAAATCATGATGTTGAATTTGTCAGAGGCTTTCTCTGAATCTATTAAGATGATCATATGGCCGGGTGTGGTGGCGCACGCCTGTAATCCCAGTGCTTGGGAGGCTGAGGCAGGAGGATTGGTGCGAGTTCGAGACCAGCCTGGGCTACAAAAGTGAGCTCAGGACCAGCCTCAACTGCATAGCGAGACCCTGTCTCAAAAAGACAAAAAAAAAAAAAAAAAAAAAAAAAAAAAAAAAAAAAAAGATGATCATATGATTTATATCCTGCCCATGGTGTATTACATTTATTGATCTACATATGTTGCACCATCCTTGTGTACCCAGGATGAAGCCAAACTGGTTGTGATGTGTGATCTTTTAGACTATATATTGCATTCTGTTTGGAAGTATTTGTTGAAGATTTTTACATCTAAGTTGATTAAGGAGATTGACCCATGGTTTTTTTTTTTTCTTGAATCCTTGTCTAACTTTGGTATTTTAGTAATGCTGGCTACAAGGAATGAATTTGGTAGTGTACCGTCCCTTTAAATTATGTGGAGACTTTGAAGAAGCATTGGCATCAGTTTTTCTCTGAAATTCTGACAAAAGTTGGTGATAAATCTGTTGTTTTGGGGGTTTTGTTTGTAAAATCTTTGTCTACATCAGTGTCAAGTGCTCAGCCTATTCTATCTTCCATAAGATTAAATTTTTTCTGTTTCAGTATTTAAATCTTTGACCCATTTCAATTTTAGTTTAGTGCATAGTGAATAATATGGGCCTAATTTTAATCTTAAACACGTGTTTTTCAGGTACCATTTATTAAAGAGACTATCCTTCTTCCAGTAAAGGTATTTGATATCTTTGCCAAAGAAAAGGTGGATAAGTATGTTTCCAGTTGTTTCTGCAACTTCTAATCTATTCCATTGATGCTTGAGGTTTTTTGTTTCCAGTTTTATCACAGTAACTTTATACAATATTTTTTATTCTATACAAAGAGCACATATTTTTTTAAATTTATTTATTTTTTCTTGTTTCAGAACTTTTGTTTGTTTGTTTATTTATTTTTATGGCCGGCTCAGCCTGCTGTGAGGGCAGGGCTGGCACAGTATGTGGTGCCGGGGATCAAACTGTGGTCCCTGCAGCTGCCTGAAGGTGCTTTAGACCACTGAGCCATCCTGCATGGCCCCGAGCACAACATATTATTAAAAAAGAGAAATTACAAGTGAAATTACAAATTACAAAATTTCACTTAACAAAGTAATATGAATTCCACAATATTTGTCGTAATGCATAGTGTTGTCTTCCAACCAGTTATTCATATTAACAGATAGAGTCAGGTAAAATTGGAAGAAGAAAGATGAAAAGAAAGAATTATATAAGAAATTAAAAGGAGAGGGGCCCGGCGGAATGGCTCAGTGGTCTAAAGCGCCTGCCTGGGGAAGCTTGGGCGGCTTCAGGGACCACGGTTCGATCCCAGGCACCACATGCTGTGCCGGCCCTGCCCTCGGGGCAGGCTGAGCGGGCCATAAAAATGAGTGAATAAGCAAAAGTTCTGAAACAAGAATAAAAATAATAAATAAAATAAAAAATTCTTAAAAAAAAAAGAAATTAAAAGGAGAAACAACAGAAAAAAAGGAGAAAAGAAATTAAGCATCATCTGCTCCTTTACATAATACAATAGGAATCCATAGTACAGTTATGGAAGCTATCCTATTTACATACATAGATAACATAGATATATCTCTGTCCTCCACTCCCTCTCCTGTCCTTCTACTCAACTCAGTAACTCTTTCCTTCTGAATACGTTGACTATCTTCTTCCAGTATTTATTGTACTCTTCAGATTACATTTTCTCTTTCAGGTTCTAACACTAAGGAGACAAAACAGTGTTTGCATGTACAAGTCTGATTTATTTCACTTAAGAGTATAGTCTCTAGTTGCATCCATTTACCAAGAAAAATCTCAAATTTTTCCCGTTTTATAGTCCACTGTGTAAAAATAACAGTTCTTTATCCATTTATCAATTGATGAGCATGTGGTTGATTACAGGATTTAGCTATGACAGATGGTGCTACCACAAACAGAGGTGCACATATATCACTGTGGCATGAGGTTTTCAGTTCTTCTGGAAAAATATCGTGGAGGGGAATAGCTGGCTTGAATGGATCTCCAATTCCAGGTGTTAAAGGAATCTCCACTCTGATTTCCATAGTGGCTCTACCAGTCTGCACCCCCACTAACAGTGGAGATAGGATCCTTGTTATGGTTTATATCTAGTTGTACCCCCAAAGCCTCATGCAATTCTGAGGTGGGACTTCTAGAGTTTAAAACTTGACTCATGATCCACTGGGATTATGTGTCTTAGTACTGATTAGGTTATTGGTCTGAGTATGGCTGGGATTATGGCTGTGGCCTAAGGTGTATAGTTTGAGGCAGAGAGCCTGAATGTAATATAAAGAGAGACAGACTAATGCTGTTACTCTCTGCTCCCCTGATTGGTCGGTTGTCGAGATTGTTGCTGTTCCACCGCCATGAACTGGACGCTCTCTGCCCTGTTCCACTCAGCCTTGGACCAGTTGAATATGACTGAGACCTCCAGGAACTGTGAGCTAAATAAACCTTTCCTTCTTTCATTTTGGGTGTCGGGTATTTGTCCCAGCAACAAAAGAAGAGTAACTAAGACAATCCTTCTGCCCCACAGCCCTGTCAGCGTTTGTTTGGCTGCCTTTTTGATGTTAGCCATTTGCTCTGCAGTGAGATGGAATCTCAGTGTTGTTTTAATTGCATTTCTTGAATTACCAGTGATGTTGAGGACTTTTTCATATATTTACTTGATATTTGTATTTCTTCTAGTGAGAAGTTTATATTCATCTCAGATACCCATTTTTGATTGAGTCTTTGAATTTGGGGGACCTGATGTTTTGAAATTCTTTACATGTTCTAGACTGAAGGTTTTTGTCAGAGGGACAGTTGGCGATACTTTTTTCCAGTTTGCTGGTTTTCCTTTTACTGTGTTGGAAATTTCTTTTGAAGTGGACAAAGTTTTTTTAAAAAGATGAGGACCATGTTGCTTTTCTGAAATATTTCCTGTGCAATTTGATTTTGTTCATGAACTCACTAACTACTCCTATGTCTTTAAGATTTTTACCTACATTTTACTCCAGAAAATTTAGCGGTTCTGTCTTTTTCAAATTAATGTAATGATAATGAAATAGCAATGCGTCAGTTTCAAAACAGGCTAGCAGGACAATTACAGTAAGTAATATATTGTATATTATTGTCATCATAGTAGTAATTCAAACCAGGCCATGGTGTCTGTTATAGTTTATGTCTAGTTGTCCCCAGATAGCCTCATGAGTCAGGGGGCAGGGACTTCTAGAGTTTGAGACTTGATTCATGATCCCTGGGATTATGGGTTTTAGTACTGATGGGATTATGGGTCTAAGTACTTCCGGGATTATGGCTGTAGCCTAAGGCGGAGGCTGAGGTGGAGAGCCTGAATGTGATATAAAGAGAGACTGAGAGACAGACTTGAGCTGTTGCTGCTGTTCTGCTGCCCTGATTGATTGGCTGCCTCTGCCACCATTTTGCTGCTATTCTGCCACCATGAGCTGGATGCTCTCTGCCCTGCTCCACTCAGCCTTGGGCCAGCCGAATATGGACTGAAACCTCCATGAACTGTGGGCTAAATAAACCTTTCCTTCCTTCATTTTGAGGGTCGGGTATTTGTCCCAGCAATGATAGAAGAGTAACTAAGACAGTGTCACATGCTTGTAGTCCCAACACTTGGGAGGCTGAGGCAGGTGTGAGTTCAAAACCAGGTGGGGCTATAAAAAGTGAGCTCAAGGCCAACCTGAACTGCATAGTGATTCCTTGTCTCAAAAAGACAAAAAACAACAAAACATAGTAGGCATTCAGAGTACAAGAGGCAGACATAATATCTTGTCTAAATGTTATTAGTATATATCTTTCTTCTCATTGAACTAATGGAAAGTAGCTGAATATTTATCCATGTATATATATATTCACTACGAAATGATCCTTCATTTATATCTCCCTTTTTCTTGTCTTGTTTTGTCAGAGATTAGTGTTCCATTGCCATTCAAATATTGTAGGTGCATGAATTCAACAAAATAACTCAATATAGTCTAATAGTCCATAATACTAATGAGATATCAGCAGAATTGGCAATGGCAGAAGTTGTGGACTTGCACCCTTTACAGCTCAGCATATTTATATGGCTTTACTTTTTATTAAAATTTTACTTTATTTATTCATTTTTTTTCTTGTTTCAGAACTTTTGTTTGTTTATTTATTTTTATGGCCGGCTCAGCCTGCCCTGAGGGCAAGGCTGGCATAGCATGTGGTGCCGGGGATGGAACCGCAGTTCCTGCAGCCGCCTAAGCTTTCCTAAGCAGGCACTTGAGAACACTGAGCCATCCTGCCGGGCCCCTCTATGGAAAGTTTAACTTCCTGAATTTATTTTTCAGTGATGTTTTCTATGTGTAGAAGGTTCCTGGTCTGTGTCTATCCCAAGATCCTAGCTTTCCATTTAATTAAGAGTAAGATATTGGTATCTCCTTGGCTCTTTCCCCTCTCTTTGGTGTGTGGATGTGGTGAGGTTGGTATTCCAGAATTTCCTCGTATTTTTACAGTAGTGAGAACAGTTAATTAAAGGAGATATAATATCCTTGCTAAAGTGGTATAGTCAGTATTAGTGAAAGCATCAAGCACAGTTTAGAAACTGACAAACTGTGGAAACTATTAATTTTATACCTTTAACAATAGAAATGAAATCTACAATTACATAGCACAATCAATAAGCTGGGAGATTTTATGTAGGGTTTCACCTTGGTAGAAAGTTTTACACTGGGGCCCGGTGGGATGGCTCAGTGATCTAAAGCGCCTGCTTGGGAAAGCTTGGGCAGCTTCAGGGACCGCGGTTCGATCCCCGGCACCACATGCTGCGCCAGCCCTCGGGGCGGGCTGAGTCGGCCATAAAAATGAGTGAATAAACAACTAAAGGTTCTGGAACAAGAAATAAATAAATAAAATAAATTAAAAAAAATAAAAAAAGAAAGTTTTACATTGATGAGAAAATTTAAGAAGGATAGTAAATAGAACAGAGATAACTAAAAAACATAATGTAGAAACAAGGCTAAAGAATGAAGAATTATCACATGAAAAGCAGAAGAGAATGAGTAAACAGGAAATTATTGAAGTTGATGAAGAGAACTATTCCCTCCGATGAAAATATAATTAAGTCTAGAGAGGTAAATTGAAGTAAAGGGGAAATAAGATGAATAAATTTGAACAAAAATAAAGGAAAAAGAATAGGAAAAGTATCAGCCAAAAAGAAAAAGAATTAAATTAAATTAAAACATAAAATTCCACTGATGCTCACAGTGAATCCAAAACTACTGGATACCGAGAAAGAATGTAGGAAAACAAATCCACCACATGTATCCAAAAACCTGAAATATGTAGAATGCAATATAACAAATGAAGTAAAAGATATATAAAGTGAAAATTGCAGTACTCTGATAAAGAAGATTGAAGAGGATTTCAGAAAATGGAAAGCTATCTCTTGTTCATGGACAGAAAAAACACGTTGTGAAAAATGATCATACTCTCAAAAGTTTCATACATATTTAATGCAATACCAGTCAAAATAAGATTAGTGTACATCAGAGAAGTAAAGAAAACATTCCTAAAATTCATGGGGAATTAGAAGAGACATAGAATAGCAAAAGCAATACTGGACAACAAAGGCAATGCAGGAGGTTTCACAGTCCCTGACTGGAAACTGTACTACAAGGCTACTGTGTTAAAAATCAGCATGGTTCTGGCAAAAAAGGACCTAAATATAATATTGGTGAAACAGATGAGAAAAGGCAGACACAACTACAAACACACTGAAATACCTTCACTTGGATTAATGGGCCAACCACGTTCACTGGCAAATGGAGAGCCTTTTTAAT
This sequence comes from Myocastor coypus, assembly GCA_004027025.1. Classification (NCBI taxonomy): domain Eukaryota; kingdom Metazoa; phylum Chordata; class Mammalia; order Rodentia; family Myocastoridae; genus Myocastor; species Myocastor coypus. Next base: position 20,247 of record PVJA010025694.1, read on the forward strand.
AAACATGCTAGCTTTCTATATGCCAAACACTAAAAACAGCCCCATGTCTATCGTCATACACTAACAGAAAAATGGATCAAAGGTCTAAATATTAAAGCAGAAACAGCATCTACTGGGAGAGAAATAGGCACAAATCTTAAAGACATGGAAGTGGGCAAAGAGTTCATGAACAAAAATCAAATTGCATAGCAAATACTGCAAAGAATCAACAACTGGTATCTCATTTTACTGAAAATTTTTGCAAAACTAAAGAAATCACGAGTAGAGTCAAAAGAAAGCCTATGAATTGGGGAAATAAAATAGCCAACTGTCCCCCAGAAGACTTTTATGTAGGGTACCTGCTTGCACGCCATCTTGATCCAGCAGCATGGTGGCTCCACCTGGGACCTGCCTGTATGACATCTTGACCCAGCAGCATGGCATCTCCACTTTGGAGCTGCCAACCCTCCGTCTTGATCCACCAGCATGGCCGCCAGCCCGGCTCCACCTCGGACTCTGTCATCCTCACCAGGCCATGCAATAGCCTCAGGCCATGTCCATTCCCTGATTCACCTAGAGCCCAAGCTCCAATTCCACCCACCTTCCTGACTGGGACACACGACAGTGAGGCAAGAACCCTGACTCCACTCACTGGCCCTACACGACCACCAACCATCCCCACACTTCTGACCACCGCCCTGACCCTCGGGGCTTCATGGCAGCCAGTTGCCTGAGCTCTAACTTGCAGCCAGGCACGTCTAGAGGGGAACAAGCTTGGTGCATCCAAACCCAAATTTCCATAGGTGCTAACTGCATAAGTCCATCAAAGTGCAGAGATCACTGCTGTAAAAAAAATGATAAAGACAAGGAGCAACATCCAATCTCAGGTCCCCAGTCCACCCAAAACAAATACAGGAAACACTAACATGGAAGAAAACGGAAATTATGTGGACAAAATCTCTGAAACAGTAGCATCTGAGGTAGACAGACAAGTGCAGAAACGTATATAGAACAACTCAGATCAGAGATAATGTCTGAAGTAAAATAAGAAATGCATGAATTAATAGACTCTGAAGTGGAAAAACAACTGCAAAAACATATAGAGTAAACCAGAGCAGAAATAACATCTGAAGTTAAAAAAGATCTCTCTAAATTAGTAACATCTAAAGTAAGTGAACGACTACAGAAAGATAGAGAGGAGAACAGAGTAGAAATAATCTCTGAACTAAAGGGAGAAAGGATAACTATAACAAGAGACTTCCATACTACTAAAGAAGACATTGATAAAAAATTAGAGGAGAAGAGAAAAATGATGGATGCCCTGATTGAGCAATATAAGAAAGAAATAGATCGCATGAAACAGTTTCAAAGAGATATACAAGAAAATAAAATCTCAATCACAAGTCTGCAAGATAATGCAAAAATGAACAAGGGGAGATTTATAGGAATTAACGAGAAGGAATGAGTCAACACAAATGGTATAAAAAGAATATGGGCAGAAGTAATAGCAGAAAACTTCCCAAATATGAGAAAACAATCGGATATTCAGGTAACTGAAGCATGCAGAACCCCAAATAACATCAACCCCCCAAAAAACATACCCAGACATATAATAGTCAAGATCCCAGAAATTCAGCAGAAGAATAATATACTAAAAGCTGCTAGAGAAAAGAAACAGATCATATCTAAAGGATAATCTATCAGAATAATGGCAGAGTTCTCTTCAAAAACCATGAAGTAGGGGTCTGGGAGATAGCTCAATAGAATAAGCACTTGTCTGGCCAGTGCAAGGTCCTGAGTTCAATCCCTGGTACCACAAAAAAACAAAAAACAAAAAACAACAGAAAACAGAAAACAAAAACAAAACAAAAAGAAAAACCATGAAGTCAAGAAGAGCACGGAGCAGAGTGCTTCAAGTTCTTCATGAAAACAAATTTCAGCCCAGACTACTATACCTGGCAAAACTCTTTCAAGTATGAGGGAGAAGTGAAATACTTCCATGACAAGGAACAATTAAAGAATTTCATGACGTCAAAGCCAATTCTACACAGTATACTAAAAAATATTTTAGAGAGAGACTAAAACGACTCAAACACAAGCAATGAGAACAGAAAGATCCCACCAAATAGGATACTCAATTAAACACAGGAAAAAAAGTGATAAACAATAGTAAGCAAAAGTCATATCAATCATAAGTCAATACATTTCAATTATAACTATCCATGTAAATGGACTCAATTCTCCAATTAAAAGAAATAAACTGGCAAAGTGGAGAAGGAAGCAAAATTCAACAATATGCTGCATATGAGAAACAACTTAACTCACAAAGAAACTCATAGGCTAAAAGTTAAAGGATGGAAAACAATACTACATGCTCCAGCACCTCAAAAAAAAGCAGGGGTAGAAATCCTGTTTGCAGACAGTCTAAACTTCAAACCAAGATGGATCAAATAAAATAAAGAAGGGCACTGCGTACTGGTTAGAGGGAAAATTCAAGACAAAGAGGTAACAATCATAAATATGTATACACCCAACGCGGAAGCAGCAAGTTATACAAGGCAAACCTTAATGGACTTGAAAAACCTAATGTCCAATACCACAATCGTAACAGGAGACCTTAACACCCCCTTATCTGAAAAGGATAAACTGGAAGACTTCATATATAAATGGATGTACATTGAACGTATACTCATAAGTGAAATAAACCAGACCTACATGTGTAAATATCATATAGTCTTCCTAGTGTAAGAACTCTAAAGAAGAAATAAAAATGGAAGGGCATAACACAGCTGAATGGCAATCAAAGACTTATGGATCAAACAGTGAAGTGACTGGAAGCAGAAAAGAGAGGAAACATAGCAGGAACAAAACCATTCACTTACATATACAGGATTAATCAGATATTGGTCATAAGAACCTTCAAAAGATTTTTCACATTAATAATATCAGTGTGCAATGCTTAAAAAAAGGTTTGGAATGACTGTCATTCTGGTCTTTTAGATCTGTACTACTTACTTCTAATGTCAACTCAGTTACTGTTATACTCTCCCTGAAGTAAATGATTGACTAAAAACAAAAACAAAAATAAAAAGGTGTTGACTGTAAGAGACTAGGCAAAATGCCATAAGCTTGATAGGCTATAATTTTGTACATCCTTGGATTTCTAAATGTCTGTGTAAAAAATGTGTAACTGTTTTTATCACATTCTATAGAGATTTATTAGAATATCAATGATTGATGGAAAATACCAATGTCAAGCTAAGTCCATGATGTTTGATATTCAGAAAGACAGTGATATTAAGATCAATTGCCTATGTTATAGAGTAATAGTATCATAAAGCTTCTCTGCTGGAGAGTTGAGAATGTAAGTTAACAGACTAAAAATTGAAGAAAAAGAAGGGCTACAAAGACAGCCAACATTTTGGCCCTAGCTCTTCAAGGTGAGTGAGGACTCAGGACAAAAGAGAGCCTGTGCTGTAATATCACATAACCCCAAATTTTCTGGTCAAGGAGATTATGGTACCTCAGAGGAAAGGGATAAATGAAGTATAGTGTGTCTAAGGAGAGTCACCTTGAGAAAAAATATTCTTTTAGGCTTTCACAGAAAGCAAACTGGTCAAGCAATGGCCATGACTCATCCTGATGGCTGACACTGAAAACTTCTACAAAGCACTGTATATGGTTCCAAAGTTAATCCTGAGGGGATTTGACCTTGGAAGATACAAAAGATGAATGTTTTATTATACGCGTCTTGCTTTAACTTGCCCTTGATCACCCAGCAGAAAAGCTTAATTATGAGGTATAAAGCGCAGAGCTAGATTAGTATGATGATCTGTAAGAGGCTTAAATCAACAGCTTCCAACATTGCCAGTTTCACCAGTAACCCAATGCAAATAAGGAACATTGGAATATGTATACACCAATTTCCTCACATTTTTAAAAGAATTTTTAAATTTTATTTTAAGTTATTTTTTTCTTGTTTCAGAACTTTTGTTTGTTTATTTATTTTTATGGCCGGCTCAGCCGGCCCTGAGGGCAGGACTGGTGCAGCATGTGGTGCCGGGGATCTAACCGCGGTCCCTGCAGCCACCTAAGCTTTCCTAAGCAGGCGCTAATTTCCTCACATTTGAAAGAGGGGATTTTTTTTTCTTTTTCTCTTTTCCTTCCTTACCAATATCAACCAGAAAATTTATCATGTCTACACTCTGTGCTCTGTATAACTATTATGAGGACAATTATATGCAATGTGTCAATTGTTGTGAATGTACTACTAATGTGTTTTGAAACTATCATATTGTTATTTCTTATTAAAAGTAATAGCTGGGCGTGGTGGCTCACACCTGTAATCCCAGCACTTGGGAGGCTGAGGCAGGAGGATTGGTGTGAGTTCGAGACCAGCCTGGGCTACAAAAGTGAGCTCAAGGCCAGCCTCAACTGCATAGTGAAACCCTGTCTCAAAAAGACAAAAAAAAAGTAATAAAATATAAGTATTAAAAAAGACTTCTATCTAGAACATATGAAAAATGGAAAACTTCAGGCCCTAAATATTCAGAGACCCAATCCAAAGATGGCCATCTGAGATGAATACACACTTATCAGATGAAGAAATGAAAATAACAAATGAATATTTTAAAAATATTCAATATCATTGATCATTCAAGAAATGTACATTAAAAAACTAAAAAACAAACAAACAAAACACTGAGATTTTATCTCAACCAAGAAACAATCCCTATGATCAAGAAATCAAGCAATATTAAATGCTAGTGGAGCTGTAGGCAGAAGGAACTCTTCTCCATTATTGGTAGGACAGTATTATGCCATTAACACTCTAGAAATTAGTGTGAGATTTCTAAAAATATCATTATTAGAAGTCCTATTTGATCCAACTATTCCTTTTTCAAATATTTTCCTAGAAGAATTAAAAACATACCACAGAAGGATATATGTATATCCATGTTTATAGCAACAGAATTGATCAAAACTAAATCTTGGAAACAACTCAAATACCCAGCAATTGAGAAATGGCCAGAAAAGAGCTGGTATTTTAAAGCAATGGAATGCTATTTCACCATGAAGAAGGATAAACTTGAGACTTTTGTAAGTAAATACATACAACTAGAAGCCATACTAATAAGTGGAAAATTTCAGACTTGTATGTATAAACATCATATTGTTTCCCCAGTGTATGAAATGGACAGCAAAAAAGATTGTTAAAAAATGTACAATAGATATTGTAAAAGGAGAAGAAACTGTTCAAAAGGAAACAACAATTGGGATGGGGAAAGGAGAAAAGAAGAAAGGAGGGCCTGGCGGGATGGCTCAGTGGTCTAAAGCACCTGCTTGGGAAAGCTTGGGCAGCTTCAGGGACCACGGTTTGATCCCCGGCACCACATGCTGCGCCAGCCCTGCCCTCAGGGCAGGCTGAGCCGGCCATAAAAATGAATAAATAAACAAACAGAAGTTCTGAAACAAGAAAAAAATAAATAAATAAAATTAAAAAAATAAAAAAAAAAACCATGATTAGTTTCCTATTATCTTGTTTTGTAATTCTGTATCATTTTATTGGTTTGTATCCCTTTAAAATAAAATTTTTAAAAACTACTGGATCACACCTCCAAGCCTACAGTAGAATTTGTGTTGGATTTGAAGCTGATCTTTGGCTCAAAATGTAGGGCCCTGGTGCCAGAGTCTCTAGCCAGTACTTTCTGTATATTCCTCAGTGACCTCCTGCTCCTTACCCTGTTTCTCTTGGTGGCATCTCTCCACTTTGTGGTAGCATCTCTCCCATGTCTGTGCTATTTTCAGAGAGATAGGGGCTGTTCCTAGTTCCCTGCACCTTTGACTCCTCCTGGTCTTAGGCAGCCTTCTGTAGTCCTCTACCACTGACAGGCAAGTAGTCTCTGCCCTCTCAGGTCATTTGTTACAGGGTGGGATGAGACGTGTGATATGGTCTGGTTCTCTGCTCTTTCTGTGGAAATGCAAGGCTGCTCAGCCCCTTACTCCTTTCTCAAGGTGGAGTGCTATCCTCTCACTCCTTGCTTTGCAGGTTCTGCTGCCACCATCACCCATGTTTGCATTTACATAAGCATGTTCTATGTGCTAGTATATGGTCTATTTTAGAAACATCCCATGTGCAGCTGAGAAGAATGTGTGTTCTGAAGTTCGGTGGAACACCATAATGGTCTATTAAACTCATTTGTTCATAAGATTAGTATGGTTCTACAATTTCTTTGCTGATTTTTTGTCTAAGTGGTCTATCTCTTTTGACAATGGAAAATTAAGGTCCTCCATCAAGATTGTGTTATTGATTTTTTATGTCTATTAGTATCTGTCTTGCATATATTGGGATGTTCCCCCATATATATATATATATATATATATATATATATATATATATATATATATATATATTTATGATTGTTATCTCTTTCTCTTGCAGTTTTCCCCTAACTAGTACATAGTGACTGTATCTCTTTTGATCATTCTTGGTTTGAAGTTTACACTACCTGCAAAGAGAATAGCTATTCCTGATTTTTCTGGGCTTCTGCTACATGGAATATTATTTTTCATCATCTATGAATTTCTCTTTGAGTTAAATGTTTTTCTTACATGGAGCATATTATTGGATTTGGTTTCTTGATCCGTTTTTTCAGTATTTTTCTTTTGATTACTGAATTGGGGCCATTTATACTGATGTACATGCATAACTGATATGTACTGGATTATCCTTGCCATGTTATTTTCCTGCTGATGGTTCCCTGCTTTTCCCCTCTGTTTAATTGCTTGCCATCCTTGGTGGTTCTATTCTGTTGTTTGTCTTAGAATGGTGATAATCTTTATATCTTTCTAGAATATCTTTCAATGCTCTATGTAGGGCTGTTTTGTGGTCTTATATTTCTTCAGTTGTTCTTTGTTGTTGAAATATCTTATTTCGCCTTTAAATTCGATAGGTAGTTTTTCAGGGTACATCAATCTTAGTTGGAAGTTATTTTGTTTTAAGATCTGAAATACTTCAGTCTACATTATTTTTCTTTTTTTGGTGTGGTGTTTTATTTTTGTTTGTTTTGTTTTTCGGTGGGACTGGGGTTTGAACTCATGAACTTGCACTTGCCAGGCAGGTGCTCATGCCATGGAGCTATGTCCCCGGTCCCTCCATGCTCTTTTTGACTCAATGGCTTGTGTTGAGAAATCTGCCATGTTTTTGATTGGCTTTCCATTGTAGGTGATCTGTTTCTTCTCTCTAGCAGCTTTTAATATTCTGTTCTTTTACAGAATGTGTAAGATCTTGACTAGTATATGGTTAGGTATAGATTTATTTTGGTTATGGCTAATTGGAGCTCTGTATGTCTCACTTTTCTATACATCAGAATCTTTCTCCATGCTTAGGAAATTTTTGCTATTACTTTGGCAAATATTCTTTTTGTATCATTTGGGTAAATGCATGCTTTTTTGTTGACACCTAATAGTCTTACATTGTTTTTCTTTGCATCATATTGCAGAATTTTTATTTCCTGATTTCTTGTTTTAAAGAGATTTTTCCTTTATTATCACTAGCTGCAGTGTCTTCAATGTATGAAAGTTCTCAGTCTCATTCAAGCCATTTTCCAGCTTTCAATGGAATTTTTACTTTCCTAGATAGCTCTTTGCATCTGTTGCATGCATTGGAATTCTTTTCTATAGTGTTCATTAAAGATTTCCATCATTTTTCTATGCTCTTCTATTTTTTTATCTGTCTTCTTTAAATGTGCTGAATAATTCTTTTCTTTCATTATATTGTCACTTTTTTTTCTGCAGAAAGTATCTCTGATCAGGATTCTATAGCCTTATGGAGGTTATTTTTGTTTATTTATTTATTTATTTTACATCTGTTGACATCATTTCAGAAATTTTAGGTATGTGCCTTGCAATTTCTTCTATGTCAACGTTTCCCAGACTCATTCACCATTGGATGGAGGTCTGAAATTGCATTTTGTTTCTTTGTTTTCACATTTTCTATTTCAAGAAGAAATTTAATTTTGTTTTCTGTGGTGACCCTTGTGAGTTTTGGCCATAGGTAACTATATCACCAGTATCAATGCCTCTTCAGGAATAGTCTGTACTTTGGGGATATCTTCTGTATGTGAGAGATTCTTGACTTGTGTCTGGCCCAAGATCCTACCTCTGCAATTAATTGAGAGTGTGATTTTGGTTTCTATTTGGCTCTGTCTTGTCTTTTGGTGTAGGGTTGTGATGAGGTTATTACCAAAGACCGTCCTTACGTTGTTGCACAAGTGAAAACAACTGATTACAACACATATGACACCTACAGTAGTACAATTAGTAATAACTACAATTTATTTATTTATTTTTAAACTTTTATTTTTAAGATTTATTTTTATTAGTGAATATATTTTTTAAATTTAACAATGGTTATATTACATATTTTCATCATCAGATCAGTTTAGATTAATAGATATAGGTATATAAGATTGATCAAACAATTAAACATTAACACTTTCAATAAACATTACTTTTTTTTTCTTTTCCCCTTTCTTTTTTTAACAGTTGACACATTGCATATTGTCCTCACAATAGTTCTACAGAGCACAGTGTGTGGGCATGACCCACCTTCCTATTGATGTTGCTAGGAAAAAAAAAACAAAAGAGAAAACAAAATTCTTCTCTTTGAACTAAAAGGAAGCAGATGCATACACAGTTCAATGTTCTACAATTGCAGTGGGCCACCAGTGAAGCTTGCAATGTTGGAGCTTATTGATCCAAGCCTCCTAGAGATCATCTCATCAATCTAGCTCTGTATTTCATGCATTGTAATTAAGGTTGTTTTTTTTTTTCTTCTGGATGATCAAGGGCAAGGCAAAGCAAGACCTGTATAACAAAACATTCATTTTCTGGTATCTTCCAGGGTCAGATCCCCTCAGGATTAGCTTTGTGCAGCTGAAAAGAATGTGTATTTTGAAGTGATTGAGTGGAACACTCTGTATATGTCCACTAAGTTCAGTTGTTCCAATTTCTGATTCAGTTCTGCTACTTCTTTGCTAATTTTTTGTCTACTTGACCTTTTTCACATAAGGGAGTGTTAAAGTCCCCTGTTAAGACTGTGGTATTGGATATGAGATTTTTCATGTCCATTAAGTTTGTTTTATATAGCTTGCTGCCCCCATGTTGGATGCATTCATATTTATGAGTGTTACCTCTTCGTCATGAATTTTTCCCCTAACCGGTATGTAGTGGGCTTCTCTATTTCATTTGATTAGTCTTGGTTTGAAGTTTAGACTGTCTGTACACAGGATTGCTACCCCTGATTTTTTTTCTTTTTTTGAGGTGCAGGAGCATGTAGTATTGTTTTCCAACCTTTAACTTTAAGCCTGTGAGTTTCTTTACGAGTTAAGTGTGTTTCTTGGAAACAGCATATTGTTGGGCTCTGTTTTCTTATCCACTCTGCAAGTCTACTTCTTTTACTTGGAGAATTGAGTCCATTTACATTGATGGTTATAATTGAAATGTGTTGACTTATGGTTGACACGACTTTTATTTCTACTGTTTACCACTTTTTCCTCCTATGTTTAGTTGCTTACTCTATATGGTGGGATCTTTGTGTTCTCATTTGTTGAATTCAGGTCATTTTGTTCCCTCTCTAAAATATTTGTTAGAATATTGTGTAACATTGGCTTTGATGTCATGAAATTATTTTGTTGCTGCTTGTCATGGAAATATTTCACTTCTCCCTCATAGTTGAAGGAGAGTTTTGCCGGGTATAGTAGTCTGGGCTGAAATTTGTTTTCATGGAGGACTTGAAGCACTCTGCTCCATGCTCTTCTTGACTTCATGGTTTGTGAAGAGAAATCCGCTGTTATTCTGATGGTTTTTCCTTTAAATGTGATCTGTTTCTTTTCTTTAGAAGCTTTTAGTATATCATTCTTCCTCTGGATTTCTGGTGTCTTGACTACTATACGTCTTGGCGTATTTTTAGTTGGGTTGATATTATTTGGAGTTCTGTAGGATTCAGTTACCTGAATGTCCGATTGTTGTCTCATATTTGGGAAGTTTTCTACTATTACTTCAACCCATATTCTTTTTATATCAGTTGTATTGACTCCTTCTTTCTCACTGATTCCTATTAATATGAAGTTGTTCAATTTTTGCATCATGTAGATGTTAAATTATGTTTTCCTGCATTCTGGTTGTTTTTAAAAGATCCTTTCTTAATCTTTCACTGGTTGCAACTGTGTCTTCAAGATCTGAGACTCTACTTTCGTTCATACGGCTCTGCCAACTTGTGATCGAGGTTTTATTTTCTTGTATATTTCTTTTTTTTTTTTTTTTTTTTTTTTTTTTTTTTTTTTTTTTTT
>PVJA010025695.1:0-30471 GCA_004027025.1 Myocastor coypus
TAAAAAAAAAAAAATTAAAAAAAAAAAAAAAAAAAAGGTTCTGAGTTCAGTCCCTGGTACTGAAAAGACAGAAAGAAAGAAAGAAAGAAAGAAAGAAAGAAAGAAAGAAAGAAAGAAAGAAAGAAAGAAAGCAAGCTTGAAAAAATAAGTATAAAATAGCATATTCAGCATAATTTATAATAATCAAAAAAGCTTGTTTTCTTTTAAAGCCATTATATTTTACAAATTACCTTGTGACAAAAGAATTTATAACTGTTGTAAGTTCTCAAAACCTGAGTTCTAAGTTTTGATGCTTTTTTTGTATTTTAGGACAGGGACTGCAGTTTCTATAGGGTCTCACTATGTTGATCAGACTCATAGTGATCCTGCTGTGCTCAGCCTCCCAAGTGCTGGGATTACAGGCATGCACCACCATGCTCATTCTCAATTGTCCTCTCAGCATGCCCTGGGGGTGGAGTCAGCAGAGCAGGCCAGGAATCAAACCTCCAGCCCCTGCGTCTGCCTAAGCAGGTTGATTCTTTGCTATACACGCTACAAGTATTAGATCACTGAAGTTAGATAACCTGGAGTGATGAAATAAAGCAAATTTTGCTAGACTGATTAAATAGTTATCTCTCAGCCTATCCATAGCAGAGTTGAAAAAAATACACACAAGATAAAATGCTATATAATTAGAACAGTTTAAAATTATTGGGTCATTAAAATAAGAACAAGTATTGCTAAAGAGAGAAAAAATATGCTGATAACACATCCACAGAAGACCATGTCAGAGCCATTTTTCAGTTGTAGTCATAGATATGCACTCAACTATCCACACACTGTCACTCTTATCAGGTGTGGCAACATATGCTACACCAACATCTGTTAGCTGGCAAATAAAAATTTCTGCTGCTGTCTGCAGCAGGAATGTGGTCATCATGAAATGGGAACTCACTGGTATGAGTGGACACAGACAAAAAACCCAGCTGCTCTTGGTTTCATCAGCTCATTGTTCTACCCACGCTAACAGAAGTATGAGCCTAACTGCCAAAGCAAGTGAGGGATACCTCAGAGACCCTCTCCTAGGAAAAATTGCCCACCTTCTTGCTTCTGGATCATTACATCTGCTGCCAACTATCTGGAGAGGTTCACTCAACCTCCTACTCTTTCTGGCAAACTCCTTTGCTTCCTTCTCTAAGTGGACCCTTTTAAGGTGTTTCCCCCAGTTGTTTCAGACACATTTTGTTGCTTTCCCATTCCAGGTTTCCAGTGTACCTCATGTTGACTAACATCAGATAATTTTACAAACTACATTTGTAACTGTCTTTATTTCTGTCTTCCTACTCAATCATAAGCTCCTTCAGGACAGAAGCTAAATTTTCATTTTTTGTTTCCTTAGTACCTAGCACAATGTACAACACTTACTGATTTATGGGAGGAAAGCTGGCAAAATTAACATTCCAGATTCAATAATCTATAGTTACATCTATGTGAGTTCTTCCTGCATTATCTTTTATATTATTCTGACAATAATGGTTTAGGTTGGGCTGGTATCCAGAGTAACAATCATAAACATAAAACTACTTCCTTCCTTAGGAATGAGCAAAAGTCTATAAACCCCTGGCAAAATTGGAACTTAAGTAATTTTTTTTCCTCAGACCTTAACAGGCATCTTTTTTAAATCTTGAAGAGTCCCATGATCTCCATTTTGCAGAAGCATAAATCAATAATCTTTTTTTTTTATCCTGGACCTCTAGTCACATAAAAACTTTCTTTTTTTCAAGCAGAATAGAAAATTGAATGACATAATTAATGTCATACCTGGTAACCTGAAATTGTTTTGAAGATGTTAGTAGTTATCATTTATTTCATTGTATGAATTATTTTAGATTAAAATTAGCAATAATGCTACTAATTTCCAGTACTGAATAGAAGTTTTAATTGTAGGATATAGGAAATGGGTAAAACGGTACAAAAAAATATTGAATGGTGTTGGCATTGTGAATCTATCATGAATTGAAAAATATGTCAAAGTGCATTTCAGGTAACCATTCATAGAACTAAAAAATAAGGTACAAGGATTATCACCTCACTTTCAGATACACACTTGTGAATTCATTGCTTTTTCCTTCTTATCTGTAATTTCAATGTAATCTACAAGAAAAATAACCAATAGCTATTCACCAAACAGGTTATAATCTAATTGAAGACATAAAATATAGTAAAAACATATAAACATAACAATTTCATAATTGGAAAAAAATAGCATTTGACAACATAATAATAAATCTTTGTTAATTAGAACTATATGAATAGCCAAAAAAAGCACTAAAATTAAGTATCAAGAGAAAAACATTAAATGGGTATTATGAATCCAATTGTTTAAAATATTAAGAGATAAGGACTAGTAGAAATATATTTGTAAAATACACCCTGTAAGAGACATACCCAAACTTTATTTAAAACTCCCCAAACTCAAAAACAGAAAGCCCAAACAAATTCAATACAAAAGGACAAAAAGTCTGAATAGACATTATGCAAAAAAAGTTACACAAGAGATAAAGGAAGACGTAAAAAAGCTTAACATTACTTGTCATTAGAGAAATGCAATGTAAAACCAGGAGATGTGATTGTACTCACTACTAAAAGACACTACTAGTTGTCAGTTGCTGATATAGATTAGCTACAACTCCTATACACTGCCAGCAGGAATGTAAAATGGTACAGCCTCTCTAAAGAATTTGCCAAGTTTTGTTTTGCTGTACTGGAAACTGTACCCAGGACTCTTACACTTAAGTCTTTCGTACTCAGACTTTCCATGCTCAGCTCTTTTTAATTTTTTAAAATTTTAAGGCTGGGTTTCACTAAGTCTCTAAATTGCCTAGGCAGGATTCAAACTTGCAGTCCCCCTAACTCAGCTTCTCAGAGGGCTGGGATTACAGGCATTTAACATCACAACATGCTGTCCCTTTCTTATAAAGCCAAAGACAGCATTCATCCTATGACTTAGAAACACCAGTGAAAATATCAGTTCCCGCAAAATTTTCAGTATCAATTTTTATGGCAACTTTGTGCATAATTATCTCCAAATGAAAACACAGTATGTCCTTCAACCAGTAAATTAATAAACTGCACTAACTATATAGTGGAACACTGTTCAATAATAAAAAGTACAATGCAATAGACACAAAAACATAGATAAATGTCCAAAATCTGGAGAGTATATGATGTATGACTTATGATGGTCTGGAAGGTGGGAAACTATAAAAGAGAAAAGAGCCTTGAATGAGTGAAAAGGTTTAACTACTAACAAAAAGTGAAGCATTAGCCTAAGCTAGTCAAATATATCACATGTACTTTAGGGAGGAAGAAAATTAGAATATAGATTTAAAGTTTAGTTCTATATATCTTGTTCAAGCACAGACTATGTGTCTTGTAAAGCCTTTAATGTCAAGCTATTCATGATCTCTATATACTTTTCACATTTTTTATTCCATAACAACATCAAAATGTTTTCAAAACAAAATTATATAGTAGCAGCTATCTAGAAACAAAACCAAAGTGTTTGTTGCAATGACAGAAATTTGTCAGCCTCCTACCAAAATAAACTATAATATAATCAAAACAGGTACAAAAAAAAAGCTTACTACACCTTAAATGCCACTGTAATGACTCACTCTATGTCAGTGGTGTACTGGCTTCAAACAAGAGGCTTATTAGAGGAGAATTATTTCTCAGGACCTTAATGGAAGTCAAAGGAAATAGTCAATGAAGCACTAAATATTTAATTCAAAACACTCAGTATATTTGGTTTGTTAGCCTGAGACATATGCTTGCTTTCAATTAAAAAAACAGATTTTCTCTATAGGAATCCATATTCTACCTGCTAAAAGGTAAAATTCTATAAACCAGAGAGCAAACTAAATAAAAGAACCAAGTAGGAAAACTCAGTAACCTACATATAGAAAGACAAAAATTCCTACATTATGAGGATATTTTAAAGTGCACACAGTTTAAATAGTTGAATGGACCCCACCTTTATTTAAAAAAAAAAAAAAAACTAAACTCCATAAACGATACAAAATAATGCTATTTTTCTAATGTACACTTTCCAGAAAGGAATTTACAGAGCCCTAAGATAAACCTCAATAGTCCATCTTTTAAGGAAGTATGTTCTAATTTTTACCTTATTTATTCACATACTGTATGAACATGTATGTTCTCATGTTAAAGGAACAGAATTCTTCAAATGTAATTGGCTATGAAAGAACAATGTATAAACCAACAACAAAAACAGAATAGAGCTGTTCTAGGAGGAGTGGAAGGACCAGAGGGGATGTCACCATGCCTTGGATGTTCATACTGCCCCCAGGAAACAAGTGGCTGCAGAAGAACAATTCAAAAAACAAAGCCTAAAAACCACTGCTTCAGAGTAAACATATCACAGAATCTTAGATTAGGAAGGGCATTTCGAAATTTTTATCTATCTCTCGTGCAATATCTCCAAAGATATGCAGCTACTGCTATAGAGCTTAAATTCTCTTAGCTTGTTTCCAGTTAAGCCTAATGCAGGTCATAGTTACACATTCTTATACTACTCTATGTGAAAGAAATAAATATAAGAACTCACTACCACATCCTCCTTAGTTAGTAGCAGCTTATTCACTTTGCAAAACAGTATAAGGTGGAATGCAGTGGATCAATTTGTATACTAACTGTATACAAATACAACTGGGAGGCTGATGAAAGACGACCACCAGTTTGGAGTGGTGATAAAAGGTGGAGTATACAGCAAGGTCAAGGCCAGCCTGGACTACATAGTGAGGCCCTCTCTTAAAAATATAAAGTATAATAAAATGCTTCCTCTTGCTCTAGCATATCAAGATCTGAAAAATCACCAAAAGAATCTTAGTCATAGTCTAAACACACAGCTGGGTATCGTGGCACATGCCTGTAATCCCATCATGCAGAAGCCTAAGGCAAGAGGATCATTGCAAGTTTGAGACCAGCTACTCTCCTTTTGAGTATTTTCTCAGAAGAAATGAAAACATCATACCACAGTGATATTATATGTGCACCCATGTTTTTAGCAGTATAGCCTGTCATAGTTAAATATTAGAAACAACCCAAATGACCAACAACTGAGGAATGGATAAAAAAAGATGTGGTATTTTATACAATGGTATGGTATTTTATATGGTATTTTACACATAGCTATAAAGAAAGATAAATTTGAGGTTTTTTAAAGCTTGTAAATGGATACAAGTAGAGACCATGTTATGGTTTATGTCTAGTTGTCCCCCCAAAGCCTCATGCAATCATGGGGCAGGGATTTCTAGAGTTTGAGACTTGACTCATGATCTACTGGAATTATGTGTTTTAGTACTGATGGGATTATGGGTCTGGGTACTTCTGGGATTACTTGACTCATGTTCCACTGGGATTATGTGTTTTAGTACCAATGGGGTTATTGGTCTGAGTACAACTGGGATTATGGGTGTGGCTTAAGGTGGATAGGCTAAGCCAGAGAGCCTAAATACAATACAAAGAGAGACAGACTAGCACTGTTGCTCTCTGATTCCCTGGTTGTTACGTTGCCTGGGTCACCATATTGTTGCTGTTCCACCACCATGGACTGCTGCTCTCTGCTTTGTGCCTCTCTGTCTTCGATCCAGCCAAGTATGGACTGAAACCTCCAGTAATTGTGAGCTAAATAGATCTTTCTTTCCTTCACTTTGGGTGTCAGCTATTTGTCCCAACAACGAGAGAAGAGTAACAAAAACAGACCATAAACATCATATTGTCTCCCTAGCATGAAAAACTGGAAAGGTAAACAAGATCCAAAACATACAACACATACAGTAAAAGGGAAAGAAGCTGCTCTAAAAAAAATAACAACTGCAATGGGGGGAAAGTTTCTCTTTCTAGAAAGAAAGGAAGAAAAAATGTGTGTATATATACAAGATAGCTCACAAGATATTTCTATTAGTTCATTGAAAGGAACAGTGCTTATGTGATTTAATCAATTTTGCATGTCTGTATCTGGTAATATGAGCAACTACTTTGAAGATAACAATATACAATATAAGAACCATTGCTAATTTTCTATCATCTTGTTTTGAGAGTCTGTTTTTTTTTTCTTTTTTAAAATTAACAATCAATAAATGTACCATTTCAATGACTTATATTTCATGAAGCCTGCTTTGTCCTAAGTCATTTGGGCCAGCAAGATAGCTCAAAAGAGACTAAAGTGCCTGCTTTGGCAAGTACAAGGATCAGGGTTCAATCCCTGGTCCCGCATGCCATACCAGCCCTGCCCCCTGGGTGCACTGAGCCTGCAGTGAGACCAGGAATAGTGGCACATGCTTTATCATCCCAGTGCTGGGGAGGCTGAAAACAGGAGGATCACTGAGTCCAAGCTGTGTAGCAAGACCTTGTGCCAAATACATAAATGAAAAAAAAAAAATCATTCACTCACCCTCCCTTCCACATTCTTGCAGCACAATGTACTGCTTACCACTTTTAGTCTTTTTTTTTTTTTTTTTTTTTAATTGGTACTGGGGATTGAACTCAGGACTTCAAACTGCTAGGCAGGCACTTATGCCACTGAGCCATCTCCCTGGCCCACCACTTTTAGTCTTACATCAGCTGGTCATACAGAAAATCTCCTAGACTGAAATTGAATTTCTTATTCCTAAACTCAACTTTGACGGTTTCTAGTGGGTGAAAAACTTAGACATAGTAAAAGTTAAAGATCCATATAATGTAAAAAAAAAAAAAAGTAAAGCATGAACTGGTAATAGGCTGTGTAACCATCGAGCGGGGAATACAATCCAAGGATATTCATTCATTCTTTCTCTCTCTCTCTCTCTCTCTCTCTCTCTCTCTCTCTCTCTGTCTCTCTCTCTCTTTAGGATCTCACTACTGAGTCATAGTGATCCTCCTGTTTCTACCTCCCAAGGGCTGGGATTACAGACGCATGCCACCATGCCCAGGCGGCTCAGAGAGCTCTAGAGCGGGGGCGGTGCGGCAGGAGGGGCCAGGAAGCGAAACTTAGCCCCTGCGCTTCCTCTAAGCAAGCGCTAAATCCGCTGAGCTATACCGCCCGCCCTTCTAAGGATATACTTTACACAGAAAACTTCGATATAAAGAATCTCTCCTTGTAAAAAGTTACAAAGAGTAACTTTTTTTTTTGGCGGGGGTGGGGGGAGTGACTAGGGTTTGAACTCTCGACCTTCCACTTGCCATGCAAGCACTTATGCCATGGAGCTATCCCCCTGGCCCCTACAAGGAGTAACATTTTAATTCACTTAAAAAATAATTATGAAGATTTACTTTGTGAAAACACAAGAATAGAAAAATCACATGCTCATTTAGGGATAGAAATGCTATGTCACTGGCAAGTACAAGGTCCTGAGTTTGAGCCCTGGTCCCGGAAAAAAAAAATGCTGTGTCGAAGTTATACTACTTGTTTAAGGATTGCTCTGCAATCTGACTCTACGGATCTTTACTTTGCTCAGAAGACATTAAGCTCCTGCCATGCAACAGAGTGATTGTGTAGTTCTTCTTAGTGTCTTAGTTCCAACAATGAGATAAATGTGTTCAGTGGGTCAGAGGCCACTGATTGTTTCCCAATGATTCATTACTCCCTTTACTATATACTGATTTTTTTTTTTTTAACTTAGGTACATAGCTGCAATGAATAAAGATTCCATTTTTCAGTTTCCACTGTTTCTGAGTTTGGTAACATATCTGGAGTTCTTGCTTATCAGATCTAAGTATCTCCTAGCAGCTCCTAAGAACCTCCCTTAAGAATTGCACAATGTCTCACCTCACTTTTTATTCTCTGTCTTTCACTCTGCCCTGGAATTTGAGCTGAAATGCTGACTCAAACCAAAGAAGGAAGCTCAGATCCCAGGGTTGGTAGAGGTCTATTGAAAGGGCTCTGAATCTCTGAGGATATTATAACAAGCAGTAGCATCTTATCTAAATAGAACCTCACCCCAGTGCCTAGGAACTATGAATGTCTAATAGTCAGAATGCAATGGGTAGAGCTGGAGGTCCAGTGGCCCTGCACATCCTGCTCTTGGACTCTAAGTCCTCAGACATTGATAGGTACCCTGCCTAGGCCTAGTGGTTTAACCCTCTCCTTTGTGGCACTCAGACACTGACAGGCACCCTCTACCAAACATACTGTACAGGATCCACCTGGGCCCACCAAGGTAATCTCACTCTCACAAAAATAACAGACACTTGATATGTGTAATTGGGCACAAAATACCCAGAACTTAGAATGAACCTACCCTGCCTAAGAAAGCTACATTCCAACTAGCAGTACTGTGCTACCACCCTGTAGCCTAGACTACTGGGATATGTGCAGATGCTGCCAACATGGATTATAGCTGAAGAACTTCCACAGAAGCTACAGTAAAACACCTACCTAGAATCAGGGCCAAAGGAGAATTATCTAGCCAACAGTAAAGGACACATAACCAGCAAAAAGGTTCTTATATACAAAAGCCACTCTATAGTACTGGTAGAGACCAATGATTCACCAGATGTATAAATGCTAAAGTAGGGACATAAGAAGTGTCAAAAAGTAAGGTAACATGATGTATCCAAAAATCTATAATAACTCCTGAAGAGCAGAGCCCAAAGAAAAGCAAACACTGCCAGGTAAGCACACCTGGCAATCCAGCTATTCAGGAGGCTTAGGCAGGAGGATTGCAAATTAAAGTCATCTGAAGCCAAGCATGGTGGCACACGCCTTATAATCCCAGTGCTTAGGAGGCTGAGGCAGGAGGATTGGTGCAAGTTTGAGACCAGCCTGGGCTACGAAAGTGAGCTAAAAGCCAGCCTGAACTGCATAGTGAGACCCTGTCTCAAAAGACAATCAATCAATCTATCAATCAATCAATCAATAAGCAAGCAAGCAAGCAAGCAAGCTACCTGAGCAATTTAGCAAGACATTCTTTTAAAATGGTGGTGGTAGTGGAAGCACTGTAAGGTAGGTCAGGGGTATACAGCTTGCCTAGAATGTTTGAGTTCCTGGTTCAATTTTCAGTCTCCCAAAAAAAAAAAAAAAAAAAAAAAAAAAAAAAAGCAAATTAATGAATGATCTGACAATGAAGCAAAAAGAATAACATTAAGGAAACAATGAAACACAAGAAAATATTGACAAGAGCAATAAAATTAAGACAATTTATGATATGAATGAGAAATTCAGGAAAGATACAGAGTTCACAATCAAAAACTGGTAAGAAATGTTGAATTTAATGAACTTGCATTTATTTCACTATTTCATTAGTGAAATAAAAAATAAAGTAAAATAAAAACCTCAAGAGCAAAACTAATGAAGCAAAAGAATTTCTAAGTTTAAAGGGTCTTTTGTGATAGTATAGTCATATCTTTTCAAAATTAAAAAACAAAACATTTGAAAATTATGGAACATCATTAAGTATGTTTTAAAATTAAAAACAAGGAAAACATCTGAGAATTATGGAACATCATTAAGTATGTTTTAAAATTAAAAACAAGGAAAACATTTGAGAATTATGGCACATCATTAAGTATCCCAGAATAGGGAAGAAAGGGAAGATACATAGGAAACCTAGTCAACAAAATAAATGCTGAAAATTTGCCAAAATCTTGGGAAAGATACAAACTTTGAAGCTCAGGAGCCTCAAGGGATTCTTAGTAGATTAATCTTTAAAAAAAAAAAAAAAAGAAAATCCTCTCCAACACATGTTCAACTGTCAAAAGTATAAGACAGAGAACTCTAAAAACAGTAAGAGGAAGGTGTCAAGTCACTCAGAATCTCTATTAAAAAACAGCAAACTCGATCCCTGGTGTGTAGTGCTGGTCCCACCCCCAGAGTGACCTGAGAGGGTGACTGAGACTGGGTATAGCACTGGGTGCCTGTAATCACTGCTCTTGAAGAGGCTGAAAACAGGAAGATCACTACTAGTCCAATCTGTGTAGTGGGCCCCGTGGACACTGTGCTAAACACATTAAAAACAAAAAACAAACAACAACAACAACAACAAAAAAAACCCAGCAAACTTCTTTCAGAAATGTTATAAGCCAGGGAAGAATGAGATAATATATTCAAAGTCCTGAAAGAAAATTACTAAGAACAAAACCTGCCAACTTTACCTCACAAAGCTATTCCTCAGAAACAAAAAAGAATACTTTCCAAGAAAAAAATAAAGAATTTATAGACTAATCTTAAAATAGTAAAGGAGTCCTACATGACAAGTGAGAGGATAACAAGTATTACCATGAAACACATAAAAGTATAAATCTATAAAATAGACATGCAAAAGAGAAGATAACCAACAGAGAACCAAAAAGTTATAAAACTTAACAAGGAAAGAACAAAAGATATACAAAACAACTAGAAAAACATCAACCAAATAACAACAGTCTTTCCTTACAAAGGAATATGTAAACATATTAAGTTCCCTAATTAAAGACACAGGTTGGGGAGCCTGGAATAGTGCCTGCCTTTCAAGCATGAGATCATGAGTTTGATTACTGGTTTTCAAGAAAAAGATACAGATTGGTTTAATGGATTAAAAAACTAAATTCAAAAATATGCTGCCTGCTATTAAAGCTCATTTCACTAATAAAGACATAAAACTAAAAGAAAAGGCCACCCCCTGGGGGCACTCTGAGATGCTGGTTGAGACTGGGTGTGGTGGCACAAGCCTTAGGAGGCTGAAAAACAAGAGGATCACTATAAGTCTGATCCTGATAAGTATAGTGAGACCCTGTAGACCCTGTATTAAATACCTAATATATAAAAAAGGGAAAGGATAGAAATAGACACACTATACAAACAAAAATCAACAGCAAAATGGACTACCTATGTTAAAAACTGTACAATGAGAAAGATAAAGGAATCAATTCAATAAGAGACAAAAATGTTTATAAATATATATGTATCAATATTGAAACACTCAAGTACACAAAACAAATGTTACTATATGTCAAAGAAGATAGGCTCTAACACAGTTTCATAAATGGATAGATCATTCACACACACACACACACACACACACACACACACACACACAGAATTGTCAGAGACAAATGGACCTAACAGACGTTTGCAGAACATTTCATCCAATAGCTGCAGAATACACATTCTTCTCATTATCTTCTGAGATATTTTCCAGGACAGATACATACATTAGGCCACAAAATGAGTCTAAACAATTTTTTAAAAAATTTAAATCATAGGGGCCCGGCAGGATGCCTCAGTGGTCTAAAGTGCCTGCTTAGGAAAGCTTAGGCGGCTGCAGGGACCGCGGTTCGATCCCTGGCACCACATGCTTCACCAGCCCTGCCCTCAGGGCAGGCTGAGCCGGCCATAACAATAAATAAATAAACAAATAAACAAAAGTTCTGAAACAAGAAAAAAAATTTAAATCATAACCAAAATAAATCCCAGTACTAGGTTGAAATAGGAAGATCACAAGCTAAAACCTAAACTAACCAAATTAGTGAGACCATGTTTAAAAAAACTGGGGGCTATCATTTGAAGAATGGTTGAAGAAAATGTGGTATTTTTATACAATGGAATATTACTCAGCCATAAAGAATAACATATACTCATTAGTGAAATAAACCAGACCTACATGTGTAAATATTGTATAGTCTCCCTAATATCAGAACTCTAAATTCCTTACCAATATCAATTGGAACGTGTGTCATGCCCACACCCTGTGCTATCTATAACTATTGTGAGGACAATATGCAGTGTGTCAACTGTTAAAAAAAATAAAGTAATGTTTATTGAAAGTGTTAATGTTTAATTGTTTGGTCAATCTTATATACCTATATCTATTAATCTGAACTGATCCGATGATGAAAATATGTCATACAACCATTGTTAAATTTAAAAAAAATAAATAAATATTTTGAATTTAAAAAGGGGGGGGGGCTTGCAGGTTAGCTCAGTGGTTTAAGCGCCTGTTGGGGGGAATCCAGTCAGGCAAAGGAGACTGCAGTTCAATTACCAGACCCACCCTTAAGGCAGCCTGAGCCAACCAACCAAACAAGCAAACAAAAAAATCCATGTTAAAGAAAAAAATTTAAAGGGACTAGGGATGTAGCTTAATGAAGACACCTTGGGTTCAACCCAAAGTCAGAAAAGGAATAAAAATCACAGCATGTATATTCTCTGATCATAATGGAACAGAACCAGCTATCAACAAAAAGAACCTTAAAAATTGTTAAAAAATACGTGAAAACTAAACATTACCTGAAGGACCAGTGGATTCCTGAAAAACTTTAATGGGAAATTTAAAAACTCACTGAAACAAAAATGAAAGTACTATAGTTCAAAATCTGTGTGATATGGCAAAAGGATTATGAAGAGGTAAATTTGTAATATTAAGCACATATACCAAAAAACAGATTCCAAATAAACTAATAATGAGACTCAAGGTACAAGAGCAAACCAAAACCAGGACTGGTAGAAATAAAGATCAGAGAATAAATATACAAAATAGACCTAAAATATGTAAGAACAATGGTTTTTTGAAAACATAAAATAGACAAACACTTGGTTAGACTAATCAGCAAAAGAAGACCAAACAGAACTCAAACAAATTTAGGAAAGTTGTAGGATATGAAATCATATGTGCCTGCCCTGTCCCTGGGGCACACTGAGAGGGTAATGGAGATTGGGCATGGTGGTGCATGCCTATTATTCTATCTCCTGGAAGGCTATAAACAGGTAGATCACTGTGAGTCTGATCTAATAGTGAGACCCTGAACACCTTGTAGATCACTTATGACACTAGTAGCTTTTTAATACAACAATAATGAAATTGCTGAGAAAAAAAATCAAGAAAGTTGATCCTATTCATAATAGCTACAAAATATACCTAGGAATAAATTGGTTCAAGAAAGTGAATTATAGCTATCCACACAGTTAAAGTCATAAAACATCAACGAAACTGAAGATGATACCAAAAAATATGGCAAAACATTCTACATTCAGGAATGGAAAGAACTATTGAACTGTCTATGCTTTCAGAAGAACTATTAAATGTACTCAAAGTACTCTATAAATTTAATGTAATTCCTATCAACATATCAAGGATGGTCATCATAGAAATAGAAAAAATAGTCTTAAAACTTGTTGGGAACCCCAAGGAGCCAAAGTCCTCAAAATAATTTTGAACAAAAGGAACAAAACCAGAGGTTAGCTCAAAATATATTACTAAATAATAACTATTGCCATGTTATTGGCAGTAAGTAAATAAGCAAGCAAGCAATCACACCAGTGGCACAGAAAAGAGAACTAAGAAATAAAGCCTCACTTTTGGAGCCAGCTAAATTTCAGCAAAGGCAATAGAACATATACTGGAGAAAGGAAGTCTCTAATAAATGGTGTAGAGGAAATAGCTTCCTTTCTCTTATTATATGCAAAAGTCTACTCAAACTGATCAGATTTAAATGTAAGACATGAAACAATGAAAGGACTAGAAAAAAACCCAAAAGAAACACTTTAGGATATTGGTCTGGGCAAAGATTTTCTGGATAAGACTCCAAAAACAGGCAACAAAAGCAAAATATGACAAATGGGATTACAGCAAACTACAAATGCAAATGAAACAATGAAAATATGATGATAAATACAGAATGGGAGAAAATATTTACAAACAATTCTTTCAACAAAGGATTAATTTCCAGAATATATAAACTACAGCAGTAATAAAAAATAATGTAAAAAAAAACTAGGTAGATCACCTGAATAGACACTTCTCAAGTAAGACCACACAAATAAACAATAAGTATATGACATATTTAGTACTACTAATCCTCATTATAAACCAAAACCACAATTAGTTTTCTCAAGTTAAAATGGTTATTTTTTGAATAAATAAAAAATACTGTTGGGGAAAACAGGGAATGCTCATCAATTGCTGGTAGAAATGCAAATTAGCATAAATGATTGTGGGAAACAGTGCAAAGGTTTATCAAAAACACTAGAAATGGGACATTTGATACAGTAATTCCCACTACTAGGTATACTGTATGTCTGAAGGAACTGAAATCAGAATGTTGAATAGGCATCTGGATTTCCATGTTTAACAGCACTATTCATAACAGTCACAATATAGGATGAATGAATAACAAAAATGTGATATATATGTATACCCTTAAAAGCAGAGAACATTATCTGTGTAGAATCTCAAGTTGTAGCAGAAGTCAAGGAGATTCTGAGTTAGAAGAGTCACTTGATATACCACTGAGCATTAGATATAGAGGCCCATGTGCAAGAAAAGGGAGAGGCTTCCAATAGCAAAAAAAAGGCCCTAGCTGAGGGCCAGGAAGGTAAAGAAGACTGCCATTCTATAGTCACAAGGAACTGGATTCCGCCTACAATCTGAACAAGGTTTTTTCCTAGAGCCCCCCTGTAGGAATCCAACAGACCAAAAACTTGATTTCAACCTTGTGAAATATAAAGCAGAGTCAAGACAGAGTTCTGGCTACAATAAATCTGTGCTGCTTTATGTAGCTATTTTGGTAATTTTTTTATAGCAGGAAATGGAAACTGATACAACAACCTTGAAATAGAGCCCCTTTACAAATCCTAGAAGGTCTGCTTTGGATTTTTGCTTAGAAAAATAATTTTTTTCTCCTTTAAGCTACTCATATTTTCTACTTTTCTGTTATTCAAAGTTGAATCTAAATCTGACTGACACACCTGATGAAATCCTTTCAACACATAACAGTACTATTATCAACAAATAAAGAATAATAGAAGCTAATACAAATTATGCATGATTTAAAAAAATAGATGTGATGATAATATGAAGACTTCAATAAGGTCTATTTCTCCCTTTTAATTTGTGATGTTGAGAGGTACATGATGTATCAAACAGTTTGACATCTATGGCACGATCTTAAAAAATAAACAGAACATAATGTTACATTTTCCACAGCCAAGGTCAGTAATTACTTATGGCATACAATAAAGCTAATCAATATATATTAAGAAACAGTTGCAAATGGTATAGAAAGAAAAATATAATCTCACCTAGCACTATGTATGGATGGCCATGAAAGAGAAAAACACTTATAGATTGAAAAAAATGTCTAAAATCTTTCGATTATCACTTTGAATTAATGACTTCATTTCACAAATGTAGTATAAAAAACATGCTATAGAATCTTTATGTTATCTTTTCCTTTTCATCAGGAATCAGACTCATACAAGCATTTTTCTGTATTACTTCAACCTTCATTTTAACACCAAACATTTGATTTCTGATTTAATGATTTAAACAATTTAAAAATTTGTGTAAAATGATTTTAAAATTTGTACAAAGTAGGATAAATATCCTTTTTTTACATGTTTGCAATATGCAATGATCATACATTCCTTGTATAATGGATATGGTATACAGTAACTGTGATATGTTTTAAACCAGTATCTCCTCCATCCCTTGGTTCCCATCCTATCTCCAGAAACTCCATCTCCATCTTTCTCCAATCTATTTCTAATCCTCTTTCCTTCCCTCTCTCCTCCTCCCTTCATTCTTCATTCCCCTTCCCATCTGAAAAAGATCCCCTTACTTCCTGCATTGCAAAGGAAGCAATCAACAAATAGACAACATACAGAATAAGAAATCTTCTCAGCTAGGACTAATAACTAGAATAGTAAAGAACTGAAAAAACTTAAGATGCCACCAAAAGCAAGCCCAATCAAAAATGTCCAACTTAAATATATACTGATCATTAGAGAAATACAAATGAAAATAACACTGAACTTTCCTCTTATTCCAGAAAGAATTTTGAAATGATAATAAGTTTTTCATTAAGAAATTAAAAACAAATACTGGCACAGCTAAGGGAGAGGGGACTTCTATATTGTTAGTGGGAATATAAACTAGTACTACCACTACTGAAATCAGGCAAAAAGCTAAAACTAGAAATTCCATTTGACCCAACTATTCCCTTTCTAAGCATCTTCCCAAAAAAGAGTTGGTCATCGTATTACAGTGACACATACATACCCATGGTTAGTTATAGCAACACAATTCACAATAGCTAAATCTTGGAAACAGCTTTTGTGCCATCAACAGACAAATGGATAAAGAATTTATATACAACAGAGTATTAATACTTTGCCTGAAAAAAGGATAATAAAGGGTCAACCAAATAGCTCAGTGTATTAAAGTGCCTGCCATGCTGGCGCACCCCCAGAGCACACTAAGACACAATGGAGACTGTAATTCCAGCACTTGGGAGAACCACTATGAGTTCCATCTATGTAGTGAGACCCTGTACACCCTGTAGATCCTGACCTAAATTTTTTTAAAAAAGGATATATATATATATATATATATATATATATGTATATATGTATGTATATATATGAAAATGCCAAAAATTTTATATGGCATAGCTTCTTATAAAAATACCTCATAATTATATGAATATAAAATTATCCAGTATTACAAATATATTATTTCTCCCTACTTCACTAATCACATTTATATATGTCACAATATGTTCAGTATGCTTTTTCAAATAATATCAGAATGTCATCCATCAATAGTTTTTTTAAATAGCTGCACATTGCCTATTTTATTAGTTTACTACCTTTAGGTCTTTCTTGATGGGTGGTATTATTTAAAAAAAAAACTCCAAAAATAAAAGTACTTTTCCATTTGTATAAATGAGAATATGATTTTTAGGTGAAAAGTAATATAATTGGTATTTGAACAATTACTACCAGTGTTCTTTATAGAATGTTGATTCAGTTTACATACATACCAGCAAAGTTTGAGGGAATGTATTCCAACACACCTGGAAAGAGATTTTTCTAATCTGATAGGTAAAAAAGATGACTCCTCAGTAAAGTGTTCAAATGCATTATTCTTTTGCATGAAACTGTACCTTTTAAGGTATATTTAAGACCTTTTGCTATCCTTTTAGTAACTCAAAATCATAAACTTTCCATCATCTCTAGCTAGGATTAGACTACAAGGACAACAATTGTATCTTATTAAGTTCCATGTGCACCTTAATTAAGACCTGGTATACTTTAATGTCCAATAAAATATTTGAAAAAAAAAAAAGGCAACAAAAGGCTGTTTTCTTTGTAATTACAGGGCAACAGCACCACCAAGGGGAGGTTTTACTAAAGCACCCACTATCACATTTCCTCCAGGAAGATTTCCAGGTCACTGTTGAATACACAACCAAATCTGAGAAGGTGAAAATGTATAAATGCCATTTTAAAGCAATCTTTGAGCTCCCCTCTCCAAACTTAGTATTGTCCCTCAGTTTCTCTTGCACAAAACTGCAGATGCCACTGACAAAGAGCAAAAGCATCCAGCCAATCACACATCATGGGACAGCATCCTGTATTTTCTCAAAGATGAGACCTGAATGGACAAGACAGCCTCATGAGCACTCCAGCTCAGGAACTCTGTGTGACTCTGCTCCTTGACTGCCTTGGCTATATAAATAGCCACCTCTCCTGTAGAGTGGGCATGACCTTTCCAACAAAAGAAATTGAATATGAGAAAAAGTCAGGAGAGAAAATTTGAAATATATTACACAAAGCAAAGAAAAATGTAAGAATAGCATTTTAATAAATTCAGTTTAATCTTCTATTTTGAACAGAAGTTTAGATGTTCATCTTAAGCCCCAGACTTTAAGAATAAAATAATTCATTTTCTCAGCTATACTAATAATTTATGACACTGAATTTAATAGCATTATTGGCAACATGTAACTAAAGATGGCCACAAAAGGACATCACCTCCCAGCATTTGTGTACTTCTGTGGTCTTCCTCTCGTTTTAAATCTGAACTGTCCTTATGACCTGTTTTGAACCAATAAAATGTGGCAACAGTAATGTTTTCAGAGAACTGAGCTAGGCTGTACAGTTTCTGTTACTCTTGGGATAGTCCCCATTAAGAAGCTCACTGCACTACTGGGAGAAAATAAAGCATCATGGGAAAGTCATGCTGAGAACTTACATGCTCTACTCAGTGCCTCAATAGACCTCCTAGCTGACAGCCCTGAAAGGGACTCTATCTAGCTGTTCTCTTGACTACAAACAAGTAGGAGACTTCAAATGAGGATTATTTGGCTAACCACTTAACTCACAGCACTTTAGGATATTCTAAACTATTATTTTAACTCACAAAGTTTTGCAATAGTTGGTTATAAAGCAATAATCAGAATAAATTTATTTAACAGTCATACCTAGGCAAGATTAGCAGTAAAATTAAAAACCATTTAGTACTTTTATACTGCCACTTATGGTATTTTAGAGAGCTTGAGCTGCAACACAGAATATATATGACTGATATATTCTATATGCCCCTTCTCTTCTAACCTCTGGTAACTATATTCTCAATGAATATTTATTAAGTAGAATCATGAATAATACAAACAATAGCTAAGCTTTGACAATACTGATGTAAGGACATAATTCATAAATAGTAGATATTTAAAAATATACACAGTGAACTTTGTAATAGAGACACACTCATATTCATTCTGCCTATCTCATCCCCTGAAAGGGCATTAGGTCTAATCTTATATATAAATCATGCTAACACATTTTAAGAAAAAGCCAAAATATTTATTAGTTCATTTAAATATAATAATGAACACATCACATATTAACATAAATAGAATTCATGGAAAATTATTTAGTCATTTGAAACATAATGGTTCATTAAATTCATTCAACATGTTTCAAATGTTGACATCCTCCATTGTATAGTATTTTCAAAAATCCCCATTTATTAGCATAATTTATCTTATCACAAAAGTCTTAAAATTATTAGAAAACAAAATCATGATGCCAGATACAAGTTTTTCAGAATTCTAATTTTTGTTTGGAAGCTCCAATTTTATTACTGGCAACCAATACTGGCAGCTGTTTTCCTTGAAATGAGAAGCCCACCTTATTAATTTTCAAGAAAATATCAAGTCTAAATAAGTATAGATTGCCACAAATACTTTTCAGGTAAAAATGGTGTTTCTGGGCGGGGATATAGTTTAGCGGCATAAGCAACTGCTTGGAAAGTGCAAGGTCTGAGTATGATCCCTGATACTGGGGGGTGGGGGGGTGTATTTCATCATATAGGTCACTATGTTTGCTCAAGACTTTAATCACATACATATTTTTCCTGAAGATAATCACTACAGTTCAGAATGCCGAACTACTTTATTGTGAACTTTTAGTTTTATAAAAGAAATATTAAAAACACACGCATTAAAATTTTTTTTTCTGTATTTTTTAGGGAAGGATCTATAGGGTGTTCAGGCCCTCATTACTAGATTGGACTCGTAGTGATCTGCCTATTTATGCCTCTCAAGAGCTGGGATTACAAGCATGCGCCATCAAGCCCAGTCTCCATTGCCGTCTCAGCGCTTTCTGGCAGTGAGGCCGGCACAACAGGCTGGGGATTGAACCCCTGGCCCCTGCTAAAAAAGTATTTTAAGCTTTTAATTAATTTATTTATTCATTTGGTACAGAGTCTGAGTACACAGCTTGGACTCACAGTGATCTCTGTCTCCTCAATGCTGAGATTACATGTGTGCGCCACCACGCCTGGTTTCAGCGGCTGGCATAGCAGTTGCACAGCATGCAGTATCAAGGATTGAGAGTGCGTCTGCAGACAGGCACTCAGACACCAGAGCTATCTTCCCAGTCCCAAAAATGCATGCATTTAAGAGTCAACATTTATTAGAGCTAATGATTTTTACCATTTCATCAAATGTAATTTGGTTGTTACAGGGTTTCACCACACAGCTCAGACTCATGGCAATTCTTTTTTCAGCTTCCCCAGAGCTGGAATTACAGGCATGTGCCACCATACCCAGACTCTAGCCTGCCTAGCCAGCCCTGGGGATGGGGATAGTGCAGCATGTGGTGCTGGGAATTGAACCACAGCCCCCACACTTTGCCTAAGCAGGTGCTTTAGTCCACTGACCTATCTCATCAGCCCTTCATCAATGATATTTTAATTGAAGGTAAATTCTTTTCTCATGTCAAGTGATAATAAAGAGTATAGTGAGCTACAGTACAGTGAAATGTCACTCAGTTTGTAGCAAGATCACAATAGTCTTACCTCAATTGTGTTTCTGTGTGGTGCAACTGTTAGGGCAGTGTAAGTGGCAAATGATGTTTTATTATGAAAAGCTTCAATTCCACGGACCCTCTATGGCCTGTAGATTCTACTTTGAAAACCACTGCATTGAAGTGATCCCAGATGATAGACATTCCATTCACTCACAATTGAGAATCTGAGTATAAGTAGAAGACACCTTCCCTTTTCAGTATTTACCAACATCATGTCTACCACAAATATTTTTAAGCTAGGGACAATCGTGAGTTCCACTTCCAGCTCTATCACACTTGACCCTTGAATATGTCTCACAGCCTCTAGGTCTCAGGATTTTTGTATATAAAACAGAAAGTTTGTACTTCATAAAGGAATACAGTCAAAATTAAGTAACATAACATCTATGAATAACACTGTTAGTGGCACAGAGTAAGCCCTAAGATCAAATGGATTCTAAGCCATTAAAGACCTTTTAGTTAATATCCATATTTATTCAAATGATGATGATGTTTCTTTCTTCTCTACCATTTCCACAGAGATCAAACTATAAGTAGAAATTCATGAAAACTTAGACCTTTTATATAAATGTAATTTTGATAATGAAATGTCATGAATTACTTCAAAATGATCCAAAGTAGGGAAGAACAGTAGAACCATAAGTGAAATAATGTTAGCCAAACATTTTTGAAGCTAGAGGGAACTTAGAGATTTGTTATTGTAAGCCAGGTGTGGTGGTATAGACTAGGAGCCTAACGCAGGAGGATGGCAAGCTGGGCCCCAGAGTGGCCGACTTAGTGAGACTTTGTCTCAAAATGAAAAATAACAATAAGCCAAAGAAATAGAAGGACCTGAATTTAATGCTTGTAGTACAAGCAAAAAAGTATCTTTCTTTAGATGTGTTTTAAGATTTGCACTTATTTGAAAGAGTTCTTCAGGATTATGCCCCAGGTCTGGTAAATCTAATATTGTGCAAACTTAGCAAGAATTAACTAGTTACCTTCCCTGCTGTTAATTATGTCTCCCCGACACCCAAACGCACACCACACACTCCATGCCAAGATGTTGCTGCAAAGATAAGCCCACTTGAGCTACTTTCACCCCACACTTCCCATCCTATTGTAGGGAAGAACTGTGATACAGTGAGAATTGAGCTAAATTTTAAGGCAATTTCAGAATTTCAATTATCTGACAAAAGTGATACAAAAATTTCCAGAGTAAGAAAAATTAGAATTGGTTGAAGGTTAGTTTGGCATATAATTTCTGTATCACTTTTTTTTTTTTGTCTTTTTGAGAGAGGGTCTCATTATGCTTTTTTTTTTTTACTTTCTTTTTTTTTTTTTTTTTTTTTTTTTTTTTTTTTTTTTTTTTTTTTTTTTTTTTTTTTTTTTTTTTTTTTTTTTTTGTATCACTTTATTTTAATCTACATTTTATTTATTTTTGTCATCTTCAAGTTACATGAAACTAATCAGGAAACTGAAAGGGAATTATTTTTATATCACAAATTATACTTAGGTTTTTAAAGGAAGTGTAAGGAAAGGCTGGAAGCAATCAAGAGACAGAAGCTGGCTGCTCATTTTTCAGGGTATGACAGGAGCATCCCCTCACGAGTGAGGTGCCTGTACACTCAGGTGGCAGTCTGTCTTCTGCTGCATTGCTTCCATCACAGCACTACGCACACTGTGCTACTCTGCTGCAGCTGCTACATGCAAAGCTCTGTGAAGGCAGTGCAGGACGTGGCCTCATGAATCTACATGGCACTGTCTGAAACAGGGCAGGCAAAAGGAAACAATCTGATGAATAATCCCTTAATACCTACTTGTGTGAAACAGAAATTGTAACTGTGTTATAAAATCTTCCATGACTAAAACATTACCATTTATTATAGTTTCTTCAAGAGCATATTTAGAATCTCAGTAATTTCTTTAAGATGGAATGATTCTAAATAGGAATTTTGTAGCATGATTATTACTATGTCACAGTAAGTGATAATAGAGTTGTATGCATTTTTAAAATACCAGGACAAAACATTTCATGAAAGTTTATTAAATAGGTGCCTCTTCCAGGAAGATGGTGGAATTGTGAGCAGCAGAGAAATCATCTCCGTATTTGGTGTCCAGAAACTGGAATATAGCAACTTGAGAAAGAAAAGGAGCAAGGAAGTGGGTCTCCAGAATTCAGGAAGGATCTGAAGCTAGAATTCAAGCACATGAGAATAGAGAAGAGACTTCAATGAAGAAGGTGGCAGGTGGCACTTTCTTCCTGAGCCAGAGCTCACTGTGTGGGAGAGGTAGCACAAATGTGCAGGTGCACACTAACTACTGGCAACCCCAGAGGCCTACACAAAGAAATGTGCCAGTGGAATGGTGCAGGAGTTCCCAAAGTTAGGGAGTTCCCAAAGTTAGGAAGCGCATGGACTACTGAAGGCTGTGTAAGTTTGGTTCCAGCCTCACCACCAGAAAACAGCTGGAATTGTCAGTAGAAGTAAAGGTGTGGGTTTGTTGGGCTTATCCATTAATCTGTCAGAAAGCTATGTCTGGCTTGTGGGGATTAATCAACTTGGATCTAGACTCTTGACAACACTATCTACTGCTGACAGCAGATAGGTCTTGAAATGAACATTTTCTTTTCTTTCTCTTCCTCATTCCTCTCTTGCTTTTTTGTTTGTTTTTTGATTGTTCATGCTTTTATATAATTGTGAACATGGGTTTCTGTATTTTGTTGTTCTTATTGTTTTTTCCTTTCTTCTTTCCCTCCTGTCTTAATCCATTTCCCAAAGTTTGCATGATACCCTTTTGGCTTCCAGACTTGCTTCTAATTTCTTCCTCTTTTCTATTTTCCCCCTTAACACTTTTTAAATTTTCTCACCACATTGAGGATTTACTTACTGCATACAATTTTCTGGTTCATATTAGACTATGTCATATAACCACAAATCTAGTTCACACTGTTAAAGGCACCATGTTATGTAATCAAAAAAACTCTATTTTATACTGTTAAAGGTGGTGAGTTCACAATTTATCATTTTCTAAGCTGCGTTTAATGCTACAGTTACTGCTGATTTTACTACTTTAGCAAGGTGACATAATTATTCTAATCAGTTGTTCTTCCTAGTATACCAACACTGGGATCTTCAGAGGATACTGGCATTTTATAAATGAGGAGACTAACAATAAGCAAATAAAAATTTTTAAATGCTCAGAAAACTCCTAATATTCAGGATAAGGACTATATAGCTACATTTTTAGAGCTACTTTCTTCTGTCTAGCCTCTTAGATCTTCTTTTAAAATAATTTTATTTTATTTATTTATTTGGTACAGGGTCTTGCTATGCAGGCTCAGACTTACAGTGATCCTTTGGTCTCAGCTTTCCCTGTGCTGGGATTACAGCTATGCAACACCATTCCTGGTTTTGGTGGCTAGCTTGGCAAAAGGCGGGCATGGCATACGGTATGAGGGTTCAAACCTGAGTCTTGTGCTTGCCAGGCAGGCACTTAGATTGCCAAACTATCTCCCTCGGCCCCCCAACCTCTCTTAGAGTTTCTAAGGAATCATTTTCTCTTCCTTTGTTTGTCCTATATCTGGTGCCTATAATTTAGTAGGCATTTATATTGGGTGCATCAGTCATCTTAATCTCTTTATCTACTTATTTCCATTTCTCTTCTTAACGCATACAATGTCTTGAAAAATATACTTTTTACAATGACCACAAAATACGTGCAATATATGAAGAAAAAGGATTTTATTACCCCCCCCACCTTAGCTACCTCCCCAGCTGAAAAAGGCTGTATTAAGTCATTTAGTTTCTGTTACCTGGTTTTAGCATTTTATGAAATATTTGGTGTCACCTTTATGTAAAAAGAGAGAAAGCATACACAAGAAAGCTTCTTTTTTTCTCTTGTTCTGGAACTAGTATCAGGCCAGGAACTGGATGACTTCTTCTCTACTTCTGTTTCACATGCAACCATTCACTTGCTTGCCCTAGTCATATAATTAACATTCAATTTCAATAATATCATATGTTAACTGTGGAAGTTTTCATTGATAATTTTTAAAAGTGCTTCCAAATCTATAATTTTATAATTCCACAAAGTTTTTACCAAATCTAATATTGCTGTAATATTTTAGCAGAACTATTCTAGATCTTACAAAGCCACTCAGACTGAGGCTTAGGGTTGTCCTCTGGGGTTGTCAGTACAACCTGAACTGGAGATTCATTATGACACATTATGAGCGAAGAAGAAATTAATGAAGTCATTCTATACCTTTAGTCTCTCCCATGTCTATATATGTTAAAAGTAGACATATGCAGAGTCTTGTTTTCTGGGCTATCTTTTCATGGCTCTTTACAGACTTGGAAGATAAAGATTATGTCTTCCTCTATAACAGAGTGCAGTTTGCTATCAAGCATATCTAAAGCTGACTCCCTCCAAAACAGAGGTTAAACAGATTTGCTTGAAGCTATTATAAAAGATTATGGTTTCTGATGGGTAGGGTTCTTCACCTGTAAAGCAACCCATTACTTTTGCAGATGTCACCAAAAAACATTCAGCTGCCTCTAAAGTAGCACTGGCTGTAGGAAGCACAGGAAGCCACCTTTTGAAGGTAAACATTCCTCCTTCTTTTCTTGGCTCATGTTCTGCCAAGATGAAACAAAAATGAGCAAAGACTACACCAACAGAGAAACTGGAACCTGTTTGCTGCCCAGACTCTGGGCAGGAACAAGTTAATTATGTCCTTAAAAATGAAATCATATGCATTTAAAAGAAGTACTCATACTACAAGGCCACTACTCACATGTACTGATCTAAAAGAAACACA
Organism: Myocastor coypus; assembly: GCA_004027025.1. Classification (NCBI taxonomy): domain Eukaryota; kingdom Metazoa; phylum Chordata; class Mammalia; order Rodentia; family Myocastoridae; genus Myocastor; species Myocastor coypus. The sequence goes on from PVJA010025695.1 coordinate 24,915, forward strand.
TTATTATCAAAAAAACTCTATCTATATTAATGAGGCATTTATTTTCTACCTTTTGAGAAATATAGACAATTTGATTATTGCTTGGGCAGGGAATATTCCTAGGAATATTAAAACAAACCAAGAAATTCTTTTGCAGAGATATGATCCAAATCTATATTTACTTAAAAATTGTATCAAAAAATTTATGACACTATAATAAAGAGATGGAAAAGTCTTTATAAGTAAGGCATTATCAATTCTCACAACACATTAACTACATATCATATCTAATTTTAGAGATAGATAGAATTTTCTAAGATTTAAAAAAACAGCTGAACTATTTATTACAATTCTTTATATCAGATAATTTCCTACTTTGTGACCACAATAATAACAGATGACATAGAAACTCAATTAGTTTAAAAAATCAAATCACTGAAATACTTAATTTCTTTTTTTTTTTTTTTTTTTTTTTTTTTTCTAGTGCCAGAGATTGAACTCAGGACTGTTGGCTTATCAGGCAAGCACTTATTCCACTGAGCTATCTCCCTGGCTTTAATTTCTAGGTACGTATAACAAATAGTGTTAGCTGAAATGAAAAGGTAAAATAATAAATAAAAGAAAACTTCAGCCTTGGTAGGCATACAGTAAAAGCTAGGAAAGTATTTACTGAATTAAAATAAAGTTTAATATCAGGGATTAGATGTAAAAAGAATGGTCTAGGCCACATGATACATGTTCTTGACTTTCTTTCATGTTTATTTCCCAAGGTAATTTTGACACATCATATATCATAATAGTTGAACATAACCGTGCCTATTTCAAATAGTTGGTGTAAACAAAGTACTTTTTAAAAGACTTCACAATCTTCACTATTGTACTGAAAGGTAGACAGACTAAGGGACAGGGAGCAGCAAATGACATGATTATCAAGAGCATGGCTATCTTGGATTTCAGGACTCCATCCGTCTCAGAAAACCTGTTAGTGTTTGGATCAATGGTTCTAGGCATGTGACAGTCTAAAGTGATGTACACTCAGCATTTCTAGCAAGCTTTCTCCCAAATGACATGGATGCTGTGGTCCACATGGGCTACTCAAATGTAGTCCTTAGACAAGAAGAACTGCCAACACTTGTAAATGTGTTAGAACTGGGTTCCCCCATTGTGACAAACAGAAACACCAACATTGCCTGATAACATGAATGACTAGAAATCTACCTTAAAATTTCTTTAAAATTCATTTATAGCTTGTCTATTTACCTTTTCCTCTTTGTTGCTATTGAAGATCAGACCTTTGTTTCTCTCTCCTCCTTCCATTATACTAAGTTTTGAATCTAACTCTTAAGCCCCTTCAGAATAAAACCCTAGTTCTTTCAGGTTTTTCATCTGTAATCCTGTACAGGTCCACAACAAGTCAACCATATGGGATTGGTGATTTTCTACTCAGAAACTGTCCTTACTCACTGTAACCTCTCTTGTTTCATTCTTGTGGCTGTGGTTGGTGTTTTTCCCATCTGGCCAGTTTCTAGTCACCTTGTCTAACTTCTTAATGTGTTGTTTTCTGATCATCCCAGAACTAATTTCTTTCCCCCATCATAGGAATTTTTATTTTATTATATTTACTATATTCTACTGTTTATAAGATCTTTGTATTTTATATATAGGATACAACCTTTGTTTTATCCCTACTGCTAAACTATAAAGCTATTGCAACCCAGTAATCTTTATCACTGTTTTTATATTCCTTGCATGGCTTAAAATAGTTCTTTAGATGATGCTAAATAATGGGCCATAAAAATGAAGCAAAGCCCTATTCATTATTGATAAGCTTAATCTAAACATTCTCAAAAAAAAAAGAAAGAAGCTGGGCGTGGTGGTGCACACCTGTAATTCCAGCACTCAGGAGGCTGACGCAGGAGGATCGGTGTGAGTTCAAGACCAGCCTGGGCTACAAAAGTGAGCTCAAGGCCAGCCTGAACTGCATAGCGAGACCCTGTCTCAAAAAGACAAATAAATAAATAAATAAATAAACAAACAAACAAACATTCTCATATAACAAACTAAATTATGTTTCTTATTTCTTCAGTACAACTGGTTTGTTTTCTACTTAGGGCATCAAATACAGTATGCTGGGCACACTGCTCTTGTAATTTTTCCACCAATTTTATTTAGAATTTTTTATTTCATCTTACTTAGTACATTTTATTAGAACTTAAATTCTGAACCAAGCTATCTGGTGTTTTCATACTTAACAAGCCTTATGAGTTAAGGAAAAATTAATGTCATAATGAAATTCTCATGAAGTCATTGTAAAACTTTTTATCTATACACAGAAAAAGACCACAAAACAGCACAGAAATCATTATATTTATCAAGCTGAAATAAAACAATGTCAAAGATTAGCTTTGGGAAATTAAAAGCTTTTCATATATGCAGAAGGCTGAATATGAACAGACTGTTATTTTAAATTGTAAGTTCATGTTATTCAACTGGGCAATCTCTCAAGTACAACCTATCCTGCAAATACAATAGAACATGTAAAGAAATTCTACTGGAATGGTAGTGAGTCATTGCAAAATATCCTCTACTGAATTATGAAGATAAATAAAAAGGTATTAATTTTGATCAATTATTTAAAATGAGCACAGAGCAATAAACAAGTAACAACTGTGTAGAACATGAGATCAAAGCTTAAAAGTGCTATAGTTTGGGATTTATACCAATGACTAGGAAAAAAACCCTAATAATAGAAACAGAATTGGCCCCATGATGAACATGATCAGTACATACTGTAAAAATGTGCCAATAATAATAACTATGCTGGTCTAAAAGCAAGAGTTAAAGAATAAAACAGGTCTTCACTAATTCAGACAGAAAATGTTCAACTTACAGTCTGTTAAGACAATGTTGTGTATCCTACTAGAAGACAAAAAGTACTCACATGTTAAAAATACCTATAAATGACATTATGCATGATTGGTTAATTGGCTTTCTTAACTTTTAAAGGTCATGACTTTGACAAAAAAAGAAATAAAGAGGGGTTTCTGATTCTGATAGCAGTGGCAGACAGAATAATGTACACCTAGAATTCCCATCTCCTAATACTCCTTTTGTGAATGTTAGCTTACTTGGAAAAAGGAACTTCACAGATGTGATTCTGGTAAGAAACTAGGGATGGGGAGATGGCCCTGGATGACTCGGACTGGGCCAAGGCAATTATAAAGGTCCTCTAAGTGGAACAGGGAACCACAGGAGGAGAATGATTGGCCTCCACAGCACACAGTTGCTGACTTTGAAAATAAAGAAGAGACCAAGAGCCAAGGAATAAGACCAACTCTTAACATCAAAGATGTTAGATCCTTGGGGTCTGAACTCCAAGGGTAGGAGGATCACTGAGTCCAATCTGTGGACAGCACAGATTCTCTTCTGGGGGAACCAGAAGGGAATGTAGCCCTACTGACATGTGCTGGACTTCTAATCTACAGATCTATAAGCTAACAATTTTCTGTTGATTTAAGCCACTAATTTGTGGTAATTTCTAATGATGACAATTGAAAATTGATATGAAAGTAAACTGCTATGAAAAGAACTGCTAGTACTGGGGTTGCAGCTCAGTGGTAGAGCACTTTCTAACCATGAAAAGGCCATGGCTTTAACTGACAGTGCCATGAGAAAAAAAAAAGAAAAATAATTTTCTAAAACAAATATAACTCTTTATAGTGTGATGCTCTAGACAAAACTCACCAAGTATTTTAAGATTTAGTTTTCATTAATAAGGAAAGCAGAAAAAAAATCTGTTTTTCTTTTTAAAAACATAAACAATTAAAATAAGTGAAGTGTGGTGACACACAACTGAAACCGTAGCACTCTGGGAGGCTGAAACAGGAGGATTACAAGTCTAAATCCAGCCTGAATAATGTGTATTGACTCACTGAGATCCTGTCTCAAAAAAAAGGGAGGGGACTAAGAATGTAGCTCAGTATGAGGCTCTGGGTTCAAACCCCAGTGCCAGCATAAATAAATACAAATGATTAACTGATCAAAAACTAATTTAGCTAATAGAAGAATGTATTTTGAACATAATAGGAAGAAACTTTAAAAACTAAGTGGAAAAATTTGGCATTTTTTGCGTAAATCATTAAAAAGGACTGACATGGAATCTTTCTCAAAAAGTCAGCTAGAAGACAAAAATCAGTATTTCTTTCAAGTTCGTATTTACCTGATAATCCTCTGGGCAGCATACTGATGGAGAGAACGAAACTGTGCCGACATATTTGCTAAAGCTGCCAAACAATTTGTGTGAAGGTACTTGTCCTGTTAGAAAACACCAAGTTTGAAACATACATCAAGTCTTCTCTATGTTTTAAGCAAGGTAAACTAGATGAAAATATAAACTCAACTGTGACTGATTTTATACTTTGAGCCCCTAGTGTCTTTTCTCTAGTTCTCAAATCTGTAAAGCACACAGCCATTAATGGCTTTTCATAACTCATTTTAAGGAATGAATGGCACAAAACATTACAGTGCTCTTTTCTTTAATGTATTCAGTACAAGGCCTTACAGAGTCTCACTACACAGACTGGACTCAGTGATCCTCTTGTTGTCAGCCTCCCAAGACTGAGATTACAGGTGCATACCACCACACCCAGTCTCATTTATCAGCTCAGTGGTCCCTGGGGGAAGGGCCAGCACACCATGCCAGGGATCGAAGTCCCATCCCTGTATCTGTTTAAGCAGGTGCTTTGGTCTGCTGAGCTATCTAGCCAGCCCTCTATAATGCTTTTGATGATCTTCATCATTCTCACCATGGTGAATACTAGTTTGCTGCAAGGTATTAATATTCAATTACAGTGTGTTGCTTTAAACTTACTGGTTACATGTATAGCATGCACACAATAATTATATTTTTAAAAATACAAAAATTTCCCATCCTAAAACATATTAAGGCTGGCTTGGTGGTGGTACATGCCTATAATCTCAGAACTTAGAACAATGAGGCAGGATTACCAGCCGGTGCTACGCAGTGAGTCTAAGGCCAGCCTGAACTATATATTGAGATCCTGTCACAATAACAAACATTTAGCTCCTAGGACATCAGATTTTAAACAATATGGACATGAGGGGCTGGGGAGATAGCTCAGTAGAATAAGTGCCTGACTGGTAAGCACAGGGTCCTGAGTTCAATCCCTGGTACCAAGGGGGATGGGGAAGGAGGAGGTGGACATATGTTTATATTAGCCTCATAATGAAGTAAACTTGACCATTTAACTATGAATTCTGTTCATCATTTCTCTACTACCAGAACTAAAACTGCTCTAAGTAAATAAAAATAGAATCAAATAAAGAATTTCCTTCAGTACTTCTTGTTTTCCCTTGGTGCTAGGAGTGGAAGTCAGGGTCTTGCGAGCACTAAGCAGGTACTCTAGCACTAAATCACATGTCCTGCCCGACTTCATTTTATTGTTTAAAGCACTCGCCTACTTTCTTTTTTTTTTTTTTTTGTGGGACCAGGGTTCGAACTCATGACCTTGCACTTGCCCAGCAGGCACTTGTTCCTCGGAGCTATCTCCCCAGCTCC
>PVJA010025696.1:0-30446 GCA_004027025.1 Myocastor coypus
GAGTGCTGGGATTACAGGCGTGAGCCACCACGCCTGGCTTCTTACCTTATTTTTTGTAAGTCCAGGGTTTGAACTCATGATCTTGCACTTGCCTGATAGGCACTTGTGCCATGGAGCTATCGCTCCAGCCCCATAATAGTTACTTTCTATATTTATTTATTTATTTATTTAGTCTTTTTAAGACAGGGTCTCGCTATGCAGTTCAGGCTGGCCTTGAGCCCACTTTTGCAGCCCAGGCTGGTCTTGAACTTGTACCGATCCTCCTGCCTCAGCCTCCCAAGTGCTGGGATTACAGGCGTGTGCCACCACATCCTGCTTATTTTTTAAACTTGACTCAATAGTGACCTGACCAGGACTAATGAATGCATTGTCTTGGGTCCTCCCAGACCTCGAGCGGGTGGTGGCTCACGGGCAGCTCCTTACAGCCCTGGTGGGGTCCTGCTCTGGGGTCTCTTCCTGGAGTTGGGCCTGGTTTTGTTATGTGTCTTTATCCGAATCCACTGAGGAATGGGGCAATTCTGCTTTTGCTCCTTGGCTAGGAATTGTGTTTCTGAAAGTCTTTCAAGAAGACACGGTTAGGGTGGGAGGAGAGAGCCTGCACTCAGCGGTGGACTGATGCAGGGCAGGACGTAATGCTTTTACCTCAAGATACGGATATCTCCTCAGAATACACAAAACATGAAATTGCTTAGTCTGCAAAAGTTGTTTGAGAGTGGTCAAACGCTGCAAACACATAATGTTTTCTTCATATAGGCACTACAACTATATAAAATCGAGCTAAAAACTATTGTTATAACAATGGAAAAAAGGACAGCACGCAGCAAACTTTTAAATAGAAGCTAGTGGGAAGATGAGCATTAACAAAAATTGGGATTTAGGGTCATGTTACGCCATAATTATTCAAAACCAAAGGAAGGCAACAAAAATAATCTACAGAAGTATTGAACCTAAACTGCAGGTGAACAGGTCCAAGAGGAGGGAGTCATGGTGGTGTAGGATGACCTAAGTCAGGGGTTCTGGGGATCAAACTCAGGACCTTGCACTTGACAGGTCCACTGAGCTATATCCTCAGCTCAAGTCAGAACTAACTTTCTTTCTCCTTTCCTTTCCTTTCCTTTCCTTTCCTTTCCTTTCCTTTCCTTTCCTTTCCTTTCCTTTCCTTTCCTTTCCTTTCCTTTCCTTTCCTTTCCTTTCTTTTGCTTCTCTCTTTTTTAAAATGTATTTGGTTGTTGCAAGGTCTCCCCAATCAGTTCCGACACATGGTGATCTTCCTGCTTTCAGCCTCCCCAGCTCAGGGATTACAGGTGTGCACCACTACACTGAGACTGGCTGGCTCAGTCAGCCCTGGCAGCTGGGCTGGTGTGGCATGTGGTGCCAGGCATCAGAACCAGTCTCTGTGCTTGCCTGTGCTTGCCTAGGCTTGCCTAAGCAGGCACTTTAGTCCACTGAGCTATCTTGCTGGCCCTATAAGTCAGAGGTTCTTAACCCAGGATTGAGGCACCCTATACTGTGAGAATTCAGGGATTTTTGAAGCTTGAATAGGAAAATAAACAATTTTGTTTCACTAACCATTAACTTAAATTTAGCTTTATTTTCCTCAATTATTAATTTAGGCAACAAACCATGGTAGTAGTGACAGAATCTGTAACTTCTGTGACTAATATAAATTGGTGATATTTTCATGTCACAGTGATATTGTTGGAAATATATTGAAACATCTGCATTCAACACCATGCATTCAAAACACACCTGCATTCAAAACCTAACTTGTTACCAGAGCTTGTTAAATGGTTTAATACTAACAGCTTATAACTGTGTTTTGACATGATTAGCTTTTTTGTAGTTGCATATAGCTTATAATGGACTCGGAAGTGGTCTATTCATTAGGCTTCTGAAGGAGTCTGTGGCCAGTGTAGTCAACAGCCCCTTAGATAGGAGGAGGATAATGAAATTATTGAGAACAAAAACAGGAGGAGTGGGGAAAGAAGGTGATGAGCCTAGTGCTATTTCCTGTTACAATGTCCCATTTATTTATATAAAAATTATAATATTTTATTAATTATTTATACTTATTTTATATAAAATTCATAACCAAATTTTCTTTTATATCATAGTTTTATAATCAAAATGTATTCATAGGTTGTCACTAATATTTACTGAGTATTTTGGATTGCTTTAGGTGATTTACATGCACCAAATTAACTGTTAATTTTGGAGTGAGAAATGACCCAAGAGAATCATTTAGTTCACCACCTCATTTTACATATGAAGAATCTAAGATTAAGTGGAGCTAATTTATTTTTCAGTAAGGTTGTGGTACAACAGGGACTATGAAAAAATAAAATAAGTGTTGTGCACTATAGTTAAGAAATGTATTGTATTCATCAGGGAAGATTTTTTCCTCCCTAGTTAATGCTAGAGAATACTTCCAAAAGGATATCTAAGAACATTGATTCTCAAATTGATGCTGTTATGAAAACTAGATTATTACCAGCTTTGTTAATCTTTTGCTAGTCCAAGGGATGGAAATGATTTTGTATTGCATTTTGTTTTGATTACTGCTAGGATTGAATATCTTTTCATACATTATTGGGCATTTACATCATATTTGTTCTTCTATGAATCACCTATATGCTTATTTGTTTATTTTTATCATGTTTCTTTTCAATAAACAAGGTTTTTGGTCTTTTTCTTTGGTACTGGGGATGGCACTCAGACCTTGCATGTACAAGTGTTAGCCACTGAGCTACACTTGCTTGTTGTGTAGCTTGCTTGCTTGTTGATTGACTGATTGATCAAACTATGGCCTTGCTATGTAGTCTAGGCTAGCTTTGAACTAACTAAGTAGCCTAGGCTGGCCTTGAAGTCTTGAACCTTATGCCTCAGCCTCAGCATAGCTGGGGCTGCGCATCTGCACTCCTGCTCCTGGCCGCTGGAGGACTCCCATTTTTGCATCAGGGATGTTAGCAATTTGCTTTGTAACCTCTCTCTGTAACCTTTTGACCTAATTTTTCTTTTAAAAATTTCCTTTCAGTGTTCTCTCCAATTTATTAGTCTTTTGTTTTGTGTTTTTGAAGCAAGCTCTTGCTATGCAGCCCACACTAGCCTTGAACTTGCAGTGATCTTTCTGCCTCAGCCTTTGGAGCGCTGAGATCACAGGGGTGTACCACCACACTCAGCTCGATTTATTGATCTTTTTAAAACATCTTATTTATTTATTTATTTATTTATTTATTTATTTACACTTGTAGTGATCCTCCTGTTTCAGCCTCTCCAGTGCTGGGATGACAGGCATGCACCACCATGCCCAGTCTCTGCAGCTGGCTTGGCATGCTGGCACAGCATGTAGTACTTGGGATCAAATCCAGGTCTTTGCGCTTGCTGGACAGGTGCTTAATCCATTGAGCTATCTCCTCAGTCTCAATTCATTATTCTTAAGGCTTTTTTAGATTTTGGTGTGTGGGCTGGGGAGATGGCTCTGTGGTCTAAGTGCCTGCCTGACAAGTCCTGAGTTTGACTGCTGGTACTGCAAAATAAAACACAAACAAAAGAACTTGGTGTTCCCAGGCATCACTGAATCTGGCAGGTAGCAACTCTACTTTGTATTTCACAAAGACAGTTTTGAGGATGGTGTCACTTTTTGGGTCAGGTTTACATCTTCCTTTTTGTATTTGTTTCAACATGATACTAAAAAGGCTGCTTCTGCAGATCTGGCAGAAGGGTCTCCTGCTTCTGTGAAGTGTGTGGTGATATCTGTGATACTCACTGTCGGGTGAGAGTTGGACCATTAGTTCCTCAAGTTCTTCATCTTCAATTATAATTCCCATGTTTTCCATAAGAGATTCCACTTTTTTGACTTTGATCCGTGGTCCTTAGGAACAAGGGATATGTAATAATATGAGTACTTGTCTGTCTGTCTATCTATATCTATATCTATCTATCTATCTATCTATCTATCTATCTATCTATCTATCTTTGTGTATTTAGGACAGAGTCTACAGGGTCTACAGGGTCTCACTACACATGACCATTTCCCTGGGGATTAAACCTCGGGCCCTGTGTCTGCCTAAGTAGGCGCTTCAGTCCACTGAGCTATCTGGCTGGCCCTAAAATACATTTTTCTAATTAGAATCTAAAGGAGGTAATTATTATTTATTTTAAAAATTTTTATTACTTTTAATAAGAGATAACAATATGAGAGTTTCAAAACATGTTAGTAACACATTTGCAATAGTTGAGACACTGCATATTGTTGTCCTCACAAATGTTATACAGAGTACAGGGTATAGATGTGACAAATTTTCTGATCAATATTGGTTCCAAAGGTATGGTGGAGGGGAGAAGAAGAGAAAAAAAAAGTTTTCTTCTCTTTGAATTAGGAGGAAGTAGTTGTATACATAGTCCAATGTTTCATAATTGCAGTGGGTTACTGGTAAAACTGGCAGTGTTGAGGGCTGTTGATTTAGGCCTCTTACAGCTCATCATACTAATCTAGCTCTGCATTTTATGCCTCACAATTAAGCTTTTCTGCTGGGTGATCAAGTGTAAGCTAAAGCAAGACCTGCCTAACAAAACTTTCATCATTTGTATTTTCCAGGGTCAAATCTCCTCAGGATTAACTTTGGAACCACATGCAGTGCTTTGTAGAACTGTTGTCATGTCAGCCATCAGGACAAGTAATGGCCAATGTTTGACCAGTTTGCTTTCTGTGAAAGCCTGAGACAATGTTTTCTCTCCAAGTGACTCTCCCTAGGCACACTATACTTCACTTATCCCTTTCCTCTGAGGTCCCATAATCTCCCATACCAGAAAATTTGGGAAGCCCCTGAGTTATAGGATGTTACAGCACAGGTTCTCTTATGTCCTGAGTCCTCACTGACCTTGAGGGACTAGAGCCAAAGTGATGGTTATCCTCATAGCCCTTCTTTTTCTCCAATTTTTGGTCTGTAAAATTACATTCTCAACCTTCCAGCAGAGAAGCTTCATGATACAATTACTTCATAACATAGGTAATTGAGCTCAACTTCACTGCCTTTCTAAATATCATATATCTTAGACTTAGCTTGACATTGGTATTTTCCTTCAATCATTGATATTCTAATAAATCTCTACAGATTGTGATAAAAACAGTTACACATTTTTATGCAGACATTTAGAAGTCTAAGTATGTACACAATTGTAGCCTGTCAAGCCTATGGTATTTTGCCTACTCTCTTATTTGCAATTAATACCTTTTTTTATCTTTTGGTTAACCAATCATTTACTTGAGAGAGAGAGAGTATAGCAGTAACTGAGTTTACAGTAGAAGCAGCACACATCTGAAAGTCCTTAATGACATGCATTCCAAGTGTAGTTTTAGTGTTGCTTCAAAAATCTTTGATTTCCATTCAGCTGGTTATGCCTTTCCATTTTTATTTCTCCCTTAGATTTCTTATATTAGGGAGACTAGACGATATTTACAAATATAGGTCTGGTTTATTTCACTTATGAGCATATGCTCAATATACATCCATTTATATGTGAAGTCTTCCAGTTTACCATTCTTTATAGCTAAGTAATATTCCATTGTATAAAAATACCACATCTTTTAAAACCATTTTTCAAATGATGGGTATTTTGGTTGTTTCCAAGATTTGGCTATTACAAATTGGGCTGCTATAAACATAGGTGCACAGAATCACTATGGTATGATGTTTTCAATTCTTCTGGGAAAATTCCCAGTAGGAGGATAGCTGGATTGAACAGGATTTCCAGTTCTAGTTTCTTAAGGAGCCTCCACACCACTTTCCATAATGTTTGTACCAATCTGCATTCCCATCAGCACTGGAGAAGTGTTCCTTTTTCTCCACAGCCTCTCCAGCATTTATTGCTGGTTGATTTCTTTATGATAGCCATTCTTTCTGGGGTGAGATGATATCTAAGTGTTGTCTTAATTTGCATTTCACGGATGGCCAGCAATGTGGAGCATTTTTTCATGTATTTATAGGCTTGCTGAATTTCTTTCTCTGAGAAGTGTGTGTTCACCTCAGATGCCCATTTTTGGATTGGGTCTTTGAACTTTAGAACCCTAATGGTTTTCAGTTCTTTATAGATTCTAGATAGAAGACCTTGGTCTGAGTTCTTATTAGTTAAAATCTTTTGAAATTTGTAGGTTCCCTTTTCACTCTGTTGATAATTTCTTTTGACATGCAAAAACTTCTTAGCTGGAGGAGGTCCCATTTGTTGATGCTTTCAAGTGTTAAACGTGCATTTTGACTTTTGTCCATGAATTTTTTCCCTACCCCAATGGCTTCAAGATTTCCTCCCACTTTCTCTTCCAGGAGATTTAATGTTTCTCTTTGAATATTTAGATCTTTAATCCATTTCAACTTTATTTTAGTGCATGATGATAGACTAGGGTCAAGTTTTAGTTTTTCAGCATGTAGAGAGCCAATTTTCCCAACACCAATGCTTAAAAAGGCTATTTTTCTTCCAGTAAGCATGTTTGGCCTTTTTGTCAAAGATAAGGTGGTGGAGTGTGTTTGTATCTGCTTTGCATCTTCTAATCTATTCCACTGATCCTCAGGTCTGGTTTTTTTTTTTTTTTTGCCAGTACCATGCTGATTTTGTTACTGTAGCTTTATAGTATAACTTTAGGTCAGGAACTGCAATGCCTCCTGCCTTACCTTTGTTGCCCTGAATTGTCTTTGCAATTCTGGGTCTTTTTTGGTTCCAAATAAATTTTAGGAATGACTTCTCCAGTTCTGTGAGGTATGTCAAATGTATTTGGATAGGAACTGCATTAAATCTGTACAACAATTTAGGGAGTATGGCCATCTTCACAATGTTGGTTCTTCCTATCCAGGAGCAGGGAATATCTTTCCATTTTTTGAAATCTTCTAAGATCTCTTTTTTCAGAGTACTATAGTTTTCATTAAAAAGGTCTTTTACTTCCTTAGTTGGGTTGATTCCTAAGTATTTCATTTTGTTCGGTGCTATCATAAAAGGTACTGTTTCTCTAATTTCTCTCTGAGTGTGTTTGTTATCTGTATAGAGGAATGCCACTGACTTTGTGTGTTGACTTTGTAACCTGCTATGTTACTGAATTTGTGTATTAATTCTAGTAGCTTCTTGGTGGAGTTCTTTGGGTCTTCTAAGTAGATTATCATGTCATCTGCATATAGTGAAAGTTTTACTTCTTCTTTACCTATTCTTATTCCTTTTATTTCTCTCTCTTGTCTAATGGCTGTAGCTAATGACTCCAGAACTATATTGAATAGAAGTGGTGATAGGGGGCATCCTTGTCTTATACCAGATTTTTTTTTTTTTGTGGGACCAGGGTTCGAATTCACGACCTTGCACTTGCCCAGCAGGCACTTGTGCCTCGGAGCTATTTACCCAGCCCCTGTCTTGTACCAGATTTGAGACTAAAAGACTTCAGTTTTTCCCCATATAGAATTCTGCTAGCTGTTGGATTGTTGTAGATGGCTTTGGTCAGGCCCTCTATTCCAATTTTCTGTAGGACTTTGAACATGAATGAGTGTTGCACTTTGTCAAAGGCCTTTTTGGCATCAATTGAGATGATCATATGATTTTTGGTCTTGGCTCTATTGATATAGTGTATTGCATTTATAGATTTGTGTATATTGAACCATCCTTGCATCCCTGAAATGAATCCTACCTGGTCGTGATGTATAATCTTCTTGATTATTCGTTGTATTCTAATGGCTAGGATTTTATTGAGAATTTTTGCATCTATGTTCATGAGAGAAATTGGTCTGTAGTTTTCTTTTTTAGTTACATCTCTTTCTGGTTTTGGTATCAGTGTAATACTTGCCTTTAGGAATGATTTTGGACGGATTGCTTCTTTTTCAGTTTCATTGACGAGTTTGAGGAGTATTGGGGTTATGTCTTCTTTAAATTTCTTGTGGAATTCAGAGGTGAATCCATCAGGTCCTGGACTTTTCTTTGTCGGTAGGCTTTTTATTACATGTTGTATTTCACTGGCTGTTATTGGGTTATTGAGAGTTCTAATATCTTCTTGATTCAGTTTTGATAATTTGTACTTTTCTAGGAATTTGTCCATTTCATCTGTGACTTCAATTCTGTGAGAGTAAAGGTTCTCAAAGTAACTATTTATGATCCTCTGTATCTATGCTGGGTCTATATTAATTTCACCCTTTTTATTCCTTATTGCTTGAATTTGAGTCCTTTCTTTCCTCTTTTTGATGAGGTTAGCTAGGGGCTTACCAATCTTATTTAATCTTTCAAAGAATTGGCTTTTGGATTCATTAATTCTTTGTATTGTTTTCTTTGCCTCAATTGAGTTAATTTTTGCTCTAATCTTTATAATTTTCTCCCACCTTTGGTCTTTGGATTTCATTTGCTCTTCTGTTTCTAGTAGGTTTAGGTGTTGTGTAAGATTGTTTATTTGTTCCCGTTCTATTTTCTTAATGTGTGAGTTCAGAGTTATAAATTTCCCTCTGAGAACTACTTTCATTGCATCCCACAAATTCCAGCAGATTGTGTTTGAATTTTCATTAAATTGTAGATACTGCTTAATTTCATCTGTAACCCACTGGTTTCTGAGAAGAATGTTGTTTAATTTCCATGTAATCCTGGAGTTCTATGGTTTCTTTTGTCATTTATTTCCAATTTGATTGCTCTGTGGTCAAATAATATGCATGGGATAATTTCTGTTTTCTTGCATCTACTTAAGCATGATCTATGGAGTAATATGTGATCTGTTTTAGAAAATGTCCCATGTGCAGCTGAGAAGAATGTGTATTTTGAAGTGTTTGGCTGGAACACTCTGTGTGTGTCCACTAAGTCCAGTTTTTCCAAGTTCTGGTTCAGTTCTGCTACTTCTTTGCTAATTTTTTGTCTGCTTGACCTATTTTTTTCAGACAAGGGGTTGTTGAGATCTCCTGTTAAGATTGTGGTATTGGACGTGAGATTTTTCATGTCCATTAAGGTTTGTTTTATATAACTTTCTGCTCCTGTGTTGGATGCATACATATTTATGAGTATCACCTCTTCATCATGAATTTTTCCCCTAACCAATATGTAGTGGCCTTATTTATTTCATTTGATCATTCTTGGTGTGAAGTTTAGATTGTCTGCAAACAGGATTGCTGCCCCTGATTTTTTTTGAGGTGCTGGAGCATGTAGTATTATTTTCCAACTTTTAACTTTAAGCCTATGAGTTTCTTTATGAGTTAAATGTGTTTCTTGTATACGGCATATTGTCGGGCTTTGTTTCCTTATCCACTTTGCAAGTCTTCTTTTAATTGGAGAATTGAGTCCATTTACATTGATGGTTATAATTGAAATGTATTGACTTAAGGTTTACATGACTGTTATTCGCTTCTGTTTACCACTTTGTCCTCCTATGTTTAGTTGGTTACTCTATTTGGTGGGATCTTTCTTTTCTCATTTGTTGAATTCTGGTCATTTTCATACCTCTTTAAAATATTTGTTAGAATACTGTGTAGTGTTGGCTTTGTCACCATGAAATTCTTTAGTTGTTCTTTGTCATGGAAATATTTCACTTCTCCCTCATACTTGCAGGAGAGTTTTGCTGGTAGTAGTCTGGGCTGAAATTTGTTTTCATGGAGGACTTGAAGCACTCTGCTGAGCCGGGCGTGGTGTTGCACGCCTGTAATCCCAGCATTCGGGAGGCTGAGGCAGGAGGATCGGTACAAGTTCGAGACCAGCCTGGGCTACAGAAGTGAGCTCAAGGCCAGCCTGAACTGCGTAGAGAGACCCTGTCTCAAAAAGACAAAAAAAAAAAATCACTCTGCTGTATGCTCTTCTTAACTTCATGGTTTGTGAAGAGAAATTCAGCATTATTCTGATGGGTTTTCTTTTAAATATGATCTGTTTCTTTTCTCTAGCAGCTTTTAGTATATTATTATTTTGCTGTTTTTCCGGTATTTTGACTAGTATATGTCTGGGTGTGTTTTTAGTTTGGTTGATGTTATTTGGAGTTCTGTATGTTTCAGTTACCTGAATGTCCAATTGTTTTCTCATATTTGGGAAGTCTTCTGCTATTACTTCTGCCCATATTCTTTTTATATCATTTTATTGACTCCTCCTTTCTCATTGATTCCTATTAATCTCACATTGTTCATTTTTGCATCATCTTGCAGATGCTGAATTATTTTTTCTTGCATCCTAGTTGTTTTTAAGAGTTTTCCACTGGCTGCAATTGTGTCTACAAGATCTGAAACTCTATCTTCACTTTTGTTCATACGGTTTTACCAACTTGTGATTGAGATTTTATTTTCTTGTATATCTCTTTGAGATTGTTTCATGTGAGCTATTTCTTTCCTATATTGCTCCATCAGGGAATCCACCATTTTTCTATTCTCCTCTTATTTTTTATCAATGTCTTCTTTAGCAGTATTGAAGTCTCTCATTATAGTTATCCTTTTTCTCTGTAGTTCAGAGATTATTTATGTCCTATTCTCCTTTCTACCTTTCTGTAGTTGTTCCCCTAGTTTTTGGATGCTATTAATTCAGATGTGTCTTTTTTATCTTCAGATATTATTTCTGCTTTAGTTTCCTCTATGCATTTCTCCAGTTGTTTTTACACTTCATGCATTTCTTTTTTTACTTCAGATGTTATCTCTGATCTGAGTTGCTCTATACATTTCTGCACCTGTCTGTCTACCGCAGATGCTACCCATTCAGAGCTTTTGTCTGCATGATTCCCATTTTCTTCCATGGCAGTCTCTCCTGTATTTGATTTGGGTGGGCTCAGGCCCTGAGATTGCATCTTACTCTTTGTTATTATCATTTTGTATGGAAGTGATCTCTCACTTTGGTGAAGTTATGCTGTTAGCATCTATGGGAGTTTGGTCTGGATCCTCCAAGTTGGTTCCCCTCCAGAAGTGCCTGGCTGTGTGTTAGAGCTTGGGCTGCGTGGGTTGGGGCTGTGGGTGGAGTTGGAGCTCTGGAGTTGAGGAGTCCTGGTAGGCTCATGGGCCAGATGGGTTGCCACACGAGATGGCAGATGGGCTCAGGACTGGAGTTTGGGCAGGAGGAGCCGAAAGAAAAAAGCAGGCAGGCTGAGGGTCCTTACGTGGCAGGATTGCAGGCCAGAGGGTTTGGGACTGTAAGTTGAGCAGGAGGAGCTGAAAAAAGGGTGAGTTGGGCCGAGGGTCCTTACCCAGTAGGCGCGCGGGCCAGACGGGTTTGGGACTGTAAGTTGAGCAGTATTATTTCTTAAAAATTAATTTTATTACTAAATTTTCACCATACATAATAATCAGATTCACTACAGACAATCTGTTTGTGTACACAGTATATCTTAATTCTTTTTCTCCATTCCTCTCCCTTCTCTTTGATCCTTCTTCCCCTTTCCTTTTATAAAATTTGGTTTCTACTGTTTTCCTTTCATTTCTTTAATTAAAAGAAATTATTCCTGAAGAGCTAGCATGGGAAGTGGAGGCAGGCTAGTTCCATTACTAGTCCAGGGCCCTAGCTGCTGTCCATGAGATATCAGACAGCAGTAGGTGGGTGCAGTGGCCCTTGGCTGAACAGGAACCACTACTTCAAGTCAGGCCAGGAGTCCGGGTTCAAGTGTCCATGGTAATAGAATGATGGGTAGCCTCAAAAGTCAGTGTGCCCAAGGAATGGCCAGATAGCTCAGCAGATTAAAGCATCTGCTTAGGTAGATGTGGGGACCAAGGTTCGATTCCCAGGTGTACTGTGCTCGCCCTGCCCCAAGGGTGCGCTGAGAAGGCAAAGGAGACTGGGCGTGGTGGCGTGCATTTGTAATCCCAGTGCTTGGGAGGCTGAACACCAGAGAATCTCTACGAGTCTGATCTACTTAGTGAGACCCTGCAGACTCTGTACTAAATACATAAAAAAGAAAAGAAAGAAAAGGAAAAAAAGAGTCAGTGTGCCTTAAGCAGACTGATTCCAACACTACAATGGGTCAACAAAGGGTGGGCAAGCTGGAACACCTAAAGGAAAACACTGGTGTGAGGGCTTTCTCTCATTTTTTACTGCACCTCTCACTCACCGTCGAGGTCCTTGACACTTTTCAGCAATCTCTTCTCATGGACCTTTCCATCATCTGGAAGACACAGGAGTCAGGATATGGGTTAAGTCGTGAAAAGAGTAAAAAGAGAGCACAGCAAACATAATTACAGGGAAAAAGGACCCTGAAAATTTTGGGTTGTTTGGAAGTTCTATTTTTGCTCTCCTGTATGAATAAACCAAAACAAGCCAGGTGTGGTGGCTGATGCCTGTAATCCTGCCCCTCAGGAGGCTGAGGCAGGAGTAGCTTGGGTGTTTGAGACCAGCCTGGGCTGCAGAGTGAGCTCAAGGTCAGCCTGAACTGCATAGTTTGACCCTGTCTCAAGAAGACAAAGAAACAAACAAGAATAAACCAAAACACAAAGAAAGCTTCCACTGATATACTTCTACTCAGTCGAGCTATCAACAGCCTTAATTGCCCATCTCTCTCTTCTTTCCCTGTCTTCTTTCTCTGGGCTGACTTTTTCAACTTGGTCAGGATGTAGATTACACGGTGCTCCCAAGACTACAGAAAAATTTAGCCTCGGCATTAGAGACTGGCAAGAGGGGTCCCCTTTTGGTGTGAAAATGCTAGTGACAAGGACAGGTGATAACATTTTTTCCTGTATGAGAACTGTGTTTCCTAAGTTGGTTTTGCTGGACGTACACAGGTATAATTTAAGTGTTCACATCCAAGCCCCTAAAGCCAAGCTTCAAAGGATGTACTGAATGTGCTCACCATAGACAGAGAGGGCTTCTCGCAGCTTCTCTTGGTCCCCACCAGTGAGCACCAGCCCCATCTTCTTTAGCACACTGTCCAGATCACCAGCATCAACCTTTTCTCCTTTGGGAAGAGGGCAATTGTTAACACATAGGGATTTCTGCAATAGGGTCATGAGTTCAAATTATGAAAAAGATAGCCTCTGTGGCATTGTCCTCAATTAGAAGAGCAAAATTTAAAATTACATGTATTAAATAAACTATATAAGTTCACAGGATGTGTGGATGTATAGCTTAAGGTAGAAAAGGAATGTATATCTTTCATTCAAGACAATGAAAGCTCATATAATTCTAGATACAGGTGAGATGCTATCATATTGCCTGACTTATGAGATCATTAGGTAGGAACCATACTCCAGAAGCTTCATTCTGAGTTCAACACTAAAGACTAATATTTTGGTTGATTAGACAGTGGTGATGTGAACAAATTGTTCGAAATATTATGTAATATAGGTCTACACAGGAAAAAAATCCTAAGTCAAATGGTGAGATTACAAAACAACATTTAACCGTAAATGTGCAGGGTAGGCTGGGTGTGGTGGCACACGCCTGTGGTCCCAGCACTGGGAGGCTGAGGCCAGAGGATCACTGTGAATTTGAGGCCGGCCTGGGCTACATAGTGAGTTCAAGTTCTCTGAACTTCTACACAGCAAGTTCTTATCTCAGAAAACAGCATCACATCACAACACAACACAACAACAAAAAAATAGGGCACTCAGTTTTGCACGTCGTTAACAGCCAGAAGAGAAAAGTACTACTTAAAAGAATCTGTATTTGTTTTCTATATAGAATTAGTCTTTTCCACCATAGTTTCTTACCTGTAAACATGTTTGCTTCCTCTATTACCTCATTCAAGTCAACCATTTTATTTTCTGCAAGAAAAGAAGACTCTAATATAGAAACCATTTTTTTACTTAGAAAAGCAATATGAAAAATTTGTTTTTATTTTTATTTATTTATTTATTTATTTATTGTCTTTTTGAGACAGGGTCTCGCTATGCAGTTGAGGCTGGCCTTGAGTTCACTTTTGTAGCCCAGGCTGGTCTCGAATTTGCACCAATCCTCCTGCCTCAGCCTCCCCAGTGCTGAGATTACAGGCGTGAGCCACCACACCCCGCTGCAATATGAAAAATTTAAGATGTAAAGTAATAGGTTGAAATTTGGTATTTTTCATTTTGTTTTCTGCTAACTCAAACAAGAAATAGAGGAAAGAGAAAGATCAAGATGTAAATTTAAAAATGACTGTTCATTTATTTATATGTCTGGTTTTTTTTGAGACAGAGTCTCCCTTATGTAGCCCAGGCTGGCCTCAAACTCATGGCAATCATCCTGGCTCAGCCTCCCTAATGCTGGGATTACAGGCGTGTACCACCATGCCCTGGTTTGAATGTTTATTTAATGTTAATTTAATTGATATTAAATTAATTACTGATATTTAATTAATATTAATTAATTCAACAATAGCTCTGTTTAGTAGGCTCTTCTTTCAGACCCATACAGACGCATATATCAATAGATATGATTGGATTTGAGACCCAGAAGCCATTTGTTTATATAAGCAGCTACCCATTAACCCTCCACAGCACGCAATGTTCTTATTCTCTATGTTTTGCGTCTGTTCCCCACCTCTACCCCTGAGTACTGCATTTGGATCAGGGATTATGCCTCAGTTTTCTTACACTACCTGGCATAACCTACCTCATTTAGTTAAAGCTTTGCACTGCTTCAGCTAAACAGAAGAAAGAAAACAAATGCTGGAAATGAGGCTGGTAGCAGCAGTGCAGGCCTGTGAGCCTGAGGTAGTGCCAGGAGGTGGAGGGCACCTGGGCTACACTGTGTTCAAAGCTAGCCTGAACTACATGGCAAGACTCTGTCAACAACAACACCCTTACCTCCAAGAACCCCTTACATTGTTGGATTAGGAAAAAATGATCTCACGGGCCTTGCTCTTTGTATATCTGTTTCAAATAGTGTATGAGCATTTCAAAGAGATCAAAAACATTGTTACTTTCAGAAATCCTAACACAGAAGTTATAAGATTTCTCCTTGAGGTAGTGTGTGGGGTTCACATCTGTATTTTCCAGCACTGGAGAGGCTGAGGCAGGAGGACCAAGAGTTTGAGCCCAGCCTGGGCTACCTAGTGAGATTGTCTCCAAACCAAACTAAAGCAAACCCAAGCCAAATAAAATATTTCTCCTAGATATGGCGGTATCTGAAATATTTACCATCAACAGGCAGATGCTGTCGCAGGTCTTCATAGTCCTCTTTTCCCAGTTCAAGTTCCAGGTTCTCCATGAGAGTTTCTAGCTCATTAACATAGACTTTTTTCCCTTAGGAAATAGAATGGAAATAAGAGATACAGATAATTCTAAGAAACAGAAGACGCTGTCTCTGGGATCAGGCATTGTGTGGGGGAGGACAGGGAAGTGTGGCCTTCAGATGACTGTGCACAGTAGCTGGGTTGGGAAGGGAAAGGGCTCCTCTGCCACCAAGCTCTTGCTTTCCGCTAAAGAATCAGGATCGATGAACCATGAGGAAGACAACGGCCTCATGACCAGCGTCCACACTTGTTGCAGTGGTGCATTACCAACCATGATTTCTTTAAATATGTCTAAGGAAGAACGACCACTTAGGAGGCACACATCCAGGACTGAGAGACTGGCAGAATGGGGCAATAGCCAGGTTCTCTAAGAACCTTCTCTGTGGAGGACCGCCTGAGCAGCTCTCCTTGAAAGAAAAGCAACTGTCTCCATTTTGACTGAGCCTGACCCTATTCCCTTGTACTGAAATGTACAGAGCTGGCTAGGACTTCTCATTATCCTCTCAATTGGCCTTAAGCAGTGTGTATTGGTCTAGCCAAGGTGCTGGTGGTAATTTTTGAAGATGGCACGCGTGTTTCTCTGACAACAGGATGAAAAGCCAATGCTCCACGGTGTCAGCTGGGAGCGAGCCTCGAGATAGAAGCTATGACTTCCTGGGGCTTGAAAGATTACACATCAGAGCTGAAGCACCAGACCCCCAAAATATTAGATACTATCTCAATAGCATAATGCAAATTACTTCCTTTGCATATCTCTGAATATGGCAGAGGTGAGTGCAGACCTCCTACCTAGCCCAGCTCATAGTGCTCACCTTCTTCCCACAATTCCCTTCATTGCTGACCTTCCCACAATTCCCTTTTGCAAGCCACTCCCCCTTCTCAAATGAATAAAACCTGAGGGCAGCCCTGTGTCACTCTCTTGGTTCCGGAAAGCCATCTTCATGGCTGGACTTAGGGCCTCTTGCCTCCCCAATAACTATATATATATATATATATATATATATATATATATATATATATGTCTTAGTGTCTTTGTTATCGCGATGGGTTGTGCTGGGAGTGGTAGATTGGAATTAACTTGGTGGAATTCCAATAATGTGGTTTTAGGATTGTAAGTTTAGACTTCTTAGGCCGAGATGAGAACCAGGAAGGGACTCTAACACTTCTCTAATGAGAATTTTTTTTTTGTTGTTCTTCGATTTTTGGAGACAGAATCTTGCTCTAGGCTGGCTTTGAATCCACTAGGCAGTCCTGGCTGGCCTCCAGCTGTCAACGGTGCTCCTCCCTCAGCCTCCCAAGGGTGGAGATCACAGGTGTGCATCACAACTCCTAGCTGGAGACCTTTTGCACATATGAGTAAAACTCTTTGTCCATATTAGGATTAAATTACTTGGGCGGATGATGCAACACCTCGTTCACTCTTCAAGTAACAGAATGGCAGCATTCATCCTGCTGTTGCATAACAACCATTCCCAGTGATGCTGTTTTCTTTTTTTTTGGACTGGGGTTCAAATTCACGACCTTGGCACTTACCAGGCAGGTACTTGTGCCACAGAGCTATCTCCCTGGCTGCTGTTTTTTTCTTTTCTTTTCCTTCTGAATTATGTCTCAACAGTCACCAAGGCTGCAGGCACGGCCGCCCAGCCATCTGGCACCTCAGGGTATCCTTCCCACTCCTACATTTTTGTGCCTTCTCCTGTAATGGGTTTTACATTCACCCTGCTTCTGGGCCCTCACAACTGCTCCAGGGAGCAGGGATTCCTGCCTGCTTTCTAGAGGAGCTTGAGTATGGAATGGTGGAGGTGTGTCTGAGGCTCCCAGCAGAAGGGGCTGGGCTTGGAGCTGAGCCCCATTTTAGCACATTGTCCAGATCACCAACATCCACCTTCTCTCCTTTGGAAAGAGGGCAATTGTTAACACGTAGGGATTTCTGCAGTAGAGTCATGAGTTCAAAGTATGAAAAAACTAAACAAAAAAACACACATAAGCAATCTGAAGCAGGAGATCCTGTCTGCTTTCTATCATCTCTTACCGTAACTTCTCTCCTCTATATTTGTAGCATAGTTTTCTGCTTATTTCTTTAGGAACTTTCCCTTGAGTATCATTTCCATGCTATGGTTAATTCACCCACAAGATTTTCATCTTGTTTATTTAGTGAGCTTGTAAGGCAGCTTGTAGAGATGAAAGCCTAATTAGCATCTCAAGAAGCATAGAGCAATAAACAAAGCCCAGGGACAGCTGTAGTCTGTTACTTGGGAATCCTGGAAAGCTGGGATTCCAGGAGGCAGATAGCAGCTTCACCTTCTGGCTCCCTGTTTGTTGCTTCCTCCCCTGCTTGGAGTGTTAACAATTAACATCTATATGAACCTAGTGGTAAGGAAAAGGTGGAAATCAATGGAGGACCTGGTCCTCCTTTACTAAAGTGATTATGCACGAGATCATGTTTACTAGACCAAAACTGAGTTGCTTCTGGGGTTCTGTGGTCAATGAGGTACGAATCTCAGTGAGTCCTCTGAAGCTACCTTCATCGGGTCTTCTTGTCATTTCTTTCAGCACCGACTAACATGCAACAGCAGCTAGATAGTGGAAGGGCCTGAGACACAGTGGGGTGACCGGCCAGAAGGATAAGAATGAAGAACAGACGGTGAGCTAGGGTTCTGGGCAAACAGGGAACTTTCTCTGGCACCATGGAATGCAGCCTGCTCCCCACTAAGATCTTGAATTTTGAGGGACTAATAATGCGAATTAACCAGTTCCTTCCAAGTTCCCATTTTACTCCAAACACTGTGTGAAGAGCTGGACTAGTGAGTCTGAGTCCCAGCTGGTCTTGTGAAACCCACAGAGCCCCCATGACAGCTGGTCACTTAGCAGTGATCAATTCCTGTGCCCTACTTGCCTGTAACAATTCTAAATGAAGAGGACCCCTTTAGGACCCCTCCTAAAAGTTCAGGAACTACTCTTCTTCTCCTTATTTCCAATAAAACTTTCCTAACCCCCTCTTTTGGTTTGCGGCTTCATTCTCTGAAGTTGTGGAGCCATGAACCCAAAACACGTGGCATCAGTAGCACCTTCCAACTTTAACCCTGCTTCTGGTCTTGAACAATTCTCTTATTTCATGCCCAAGTACTCTCCTCCCATTAGATTTCTAAGGCACGGGGCTACTTCTCAAGTATGTCCCTGTGTTTCCAGAACATTTACTTAGCTATATTAGTGATGTCTGGCTGTGGCATGTGTCCTTCCACACGGCAGCCTACAACACCTGAGATGATACGTATGTGTGTGTGTCTTTCAATGCCTTAACACATGCTTCTTGAAAGCAGGGAATTTGTACGTTTGGCCAGGTGTGGTGGTGCACACCTGTAATTCCAGCACTTGGGAGGCTGGGGCAAGAGGATCCTTGCAAGTTGAGACCAGCCTGGGTCCTAAAGTGATATCAAGGCCAGCCTGGACTGCATAGTGAGATCCTGTCTCACAAAGACAAAAGAAAAAAAAAAAAGTTCCAGATATCCACTAGGAAGGAAAGGTCACTAAAACTTAATAAAAAGAAGCCAGGGACAAAGGCCCATGGGTTTTTCCATCTGTTTGGAGATCCCTGTCCCCTCTCATGGACAGGTTTCTGTTTTCTGCTTTTTCCTTCTTACAAATAAAGCATCTTCTTCTAAAACTCTGTCCCTTCGATTTATTACTGGTGCTGACTTTATGAATTCACTGCTCATCCCAGGACTGCTCAATCCTGGATGTGACAGTAAAGCCCCAATTCATCACGAAATAGGAAAAAGAAGTTAAGTGTGGCAGCACATGCCTGTAACCCCAGCACTTGGGAGGCTGAGGCAGGAGGATCATTGATAGTCTAAGACCAGCCTGGGCTACAAAAGTGAGCTTAGGGACAGCCTGGACTGCATAGCCAGAACTTGTCTCAAAAAAGAGAAAAACAAAAGCAAGAAAGAGGAAAAGGAATTAAATAAACTTGTGCCACACAAACTGTGGGTCCGAGATAGCCGTTCACCCCTGGGAGGGAGATGACAGGTAAACAGGTGAGAAGGCAACTAATGTTTAGGCTACAGAAGGTAAATTATGGGGCCTCTAGGCTATGTGTGATGCACACTTAGAAAACTATGGCTGCCTAGGAAGTTCTACTATGCTGAACAGCTTTGCGGAAGCTGTGTAACCCACCAGTGAAAGAATTAGAGGGAAATTGGAGAGCACTCTGCAGAAGGGAGAGCCCCACCCTTTGACCACTGAGACTATTTTGGAGCCTTCAGGCTGACTTTTCAGAAATACCTAAGCAGGAAGCAACAGGGAGGAAGGCCGGGGTCTTTCCCGGCTAATGGTGATCACTCCTCTGGCTGGGCAGAAGTGACTATCACTGCTGGTAATGGCACCAAGATAACCATGGTGTTGATTCCACCTAGATTTGACTTGTGGAAAATACTAATCCAGACAATGGCAGCCATTTTACTTCCAAGGTGCAATGGTGGGTCTTGGAGAGTTTCAACACTGACTGGGAATATCATATAGTTCAATAGTATCCTTCCTCTTCTGGAAGAGTAGAAAACATGAAGTGGATGCTCCCTTTCTTGCTAAAAGGGCCTTCATCACAGAGTCTGCCATTTGTCATTCCAAGGTACAACTCTTGAATACATTGGTGTAAAAGAGGTGGGGTTGATACAGAACTGGAAAAAAAAAAAGATTAGCTCTAGCCCAATTGGGAAGGTACCTGCCAGGTCGTCCTAAGCATTGAAACAGTGACAAAAATCAAACAAGCACTAACAAACTGTAATGGGGGACCTCAGTGCCCCATCGTCATGAATAGATCTATTGGAACACACCAGTAAAGATTATAACTAACCAAACTTTTGCCTTAGAAGATGTCTATAGACAGTTCGTCTCACAGCACCAGAACCCACACTCTCAGCTGCATGTGCCATGCTCTAACTTGCTCATAGAGTATGCGTATGTAATTGTAAATGGATCAAAATTATCCTGTGAACAGAATCAGATCATAGCACAGTGAAACTGGAAATCAATGGTAAAAGACAATGAATGACAAGAACTTCATGAACACAAGGAAATTAAATAGCACCCTCCTGAGCAACCCATGGGTCACAGATGAAATTAAAGAAGAAATTAGTTTCTCCAGTGAAATGATGATGCCAATACAACATAAGCAACTTATGGGACACAATGAAAGCAGGGAAGCAACATCTCCTACAGCAGCATCCAAAAGCATGAAGGCCCCAGGAAGCAGTACAGCAAAGGAAGTGAAAGACCTCTACAATTTTGGGTAGGAGGGACAAATAGAGTGAAAACGGCCGTACTTCAAAAATTGCTACACAGGCTTAATACAATCCTGATCAGAATGCCACCATCTTATCTCACAGAGTTAAAGAAAAGAGTCCTAAAGTTCGCTTAAAACTAGAAGAGACCTAGCATAGTAATTCTGGGAAACAGAGGGAAGGCAGTGGGCACTAGAATCCCAGTGTTGAAATTTTACTACAAAGCTACTGCAATAAAAACAGCATGGTACTGGCAAGTAACAACATAAACAACAAAAACCCCAAACAGATCCAATGATCATTGGCACAGATTAGAAAATGCAGAAGCAACTCCAGACATACTTAGCCATCTTATCTTCCACAAAGGCACCAGACACTTTCACTGGAAGAAAGACAGCCCCTTTGCTTTTTGTCTTTTACATTTTGGGGGGAGGGTTTAGTGATTTTTTTTTTTTTTTTTTTTTGGTCTTTTTGAAGCAGGATCTCGCTATGCAGTTCAGGCTGGCCTTGAGCTAACTTATGTAGCCCAGTGATCCAGGCTGGTCTCAAACTCACACCAATCCTCTTGCCTTGGTCTCCCAAGTGCTAGGATTACAGACATGTACCACCACCCCCAGCACTTTTATTTTTTGAGACAGAGTTTTACTCTGCAGTTCACACTGGCCTTGAGCTTTTTTGGTAGCCCAGGCTGGCCTTGTAACAACATAAACAACAAAAAGCCCAAACAGATCCAATGATCATTGGCACAGATTAGAAAATGCAGAAACAACTCCAGACATACTTAGCCATCTTATCTTCCACAAAGGCACCAGACACTTTCACTGGAAGAAAGACAGCCCCTTTGCTTTTTGTCTTTTACATTTTGTGGGGAGGGTTTAGTGATTTTTTTTTTTTTTTTTTTTTTTTTTTTTTTTTTTTTTTTGGTCTTTTTGAAGCAGGATCTCGCTATGCAGTTCAGGC
Organism: Myocastor coypus; assembly: GCA_004027025.1. NCBI lineage: Eukaryota > Metazoa > Chordata > Mammalia > Rodentia > Myocastoridae > Myocastor > Myocastor coypus. Next base: position 21,343 of record PVJA010025696.1, read on the forward strand.
TGGCCTTGAGCTAACTTATGTAGCCCAGTAGTCCAGGCTGGTCTCAAACTCACACCAATCCTCTTGCCTTGGTCTCCCAAGTGCTAGGATTACAGACATGTACCACCACCCCCAGCACTTTTATTTTTTGAGACAGTTTTACTCTGCAGTTCACACTGGCCTTGAGCTTTCTTGGTAGCCCAGGCTGGCCTTGAACTTGAAGCAATCCTTCTGTCTCTGCCTCCAGAGTGGATATAACCTCTTTAACAAATGGCACTAGAAGAAACTTGCTTTCCACATGTCAAAGATTAAAATTAGATCCATGTCTTTCATGACGCACTAAACTAAAATTGAAATGTCTTAGAGATCTAAATATTAAAAGAGAAACACTAAATCTTCTGGAAGATAGAACAGGTACAACTCTTGAATACACTGATGTTGACAAAGACTTTATAAACAAAGCTCTGATGGCATAATAAATATCACAAGGAGGGCCAGCCAGATAGCTCAGTGGACTAAAGTGCCTGCTTAGGTAGGGCACAGCAGCCAAATTCAGTCCCCAGTGTATGCTGCCAGCCCTGCGTGAAGAATGAGTTGAGACAGCGATGGAGACTGGGCGTCATGGCACAGGCCTGTAATCCCAACACTTGGGAGGCTGAAAACAGGAGGATCACTATGAGTCCAACAGTCTGATCTAGGTAGTGAGACCCTGTATTAAATACAGAATAAATAAATAAATAAACACATAAATAAATGAAATATCACAAAGAATCAACAACTGGGATTTCATCTCATTGAAAAGCTTTTGCACAGCAAGGTAAGCCACCAATGGACTAAAGAGGCAACTAGCAGTCCGGGAAAAAGTTTTTACCTGTTGTTCCTCAGACAAAACACTAACATTTAAATTTTATAAAAAACTAAAAAAAAAAAAAAAAAGCTGGGCATGGTGGCGCACGCCTGTAATCACAGCACTCGGGAGGCTGAGGCAGGAGGATCGGTGCGAGTTCGAGACCAGCCTGGGCTACAAAAGTGAGCTCAAGGCCAACCTCAACTGCATAGTGAGACCCTGTCTCAAAAAGACAAAAAAAGAAAAAAGAAAAAAATCCCAGGCCACTCCAGTTTTTTTTTTTTTAAGTATATTGAATATTATTTTCTTTAAAAAAATTTTTTAGAGTACAAAATAGCATTAAAACAGAATAAAGTACAAATGACACAATTTCACTAAGTTAAATAATACGAATTTAACAATATTTGTTGTATTGCAGTGTTCTCTTCAGATTAGTCATTCAGAGATTATCAAACATATGCATACAAAATCGGAAGAAGAGAAAAAGAAAAAAATATATAAGAAATTAAGAAGAGAAAAAAAGGAAAAAAAATAAAAAGACAAAAATTTTAAGGATTAACATGAAGCATTAAGCATTTCCACAGACCAGCATAAATCCACGGTACGATTATCCAAACCATTCTGCTTATATACGTAGCTATATTTCCTTCTTCCTCTCCCTCTCCTGTCCTCCTGATCTCTGTAATTCCTTCCTTTTGAACAGGTTCATTCCCTTGTCATGGTATCTATTGTGCCCTTGAGATTTTATTTACTCTTCCATGTCCTTATACTAATGAGACAACACAGACTCAGTGCACATGTGAGACTCCCAAATTTAAAGACTCAGGCTAAAAATGGGCATCTTGAAAGAGTATCAAGTTCTCAGACAAAGAAGCACAGACAGCAAATAAATATACTAGAAGATGTTCAACATCCACTTGAAGGATTGAATTTAAAACAACACTGGGTTTCCGTCTCACCCTAGAAAGAATGTCTATCATGAAGAAATCAGCCAACAAGTCCTGGAGGAGCTGTGGGCAAAAGGAGCCCTCCTCTACTGTTGGTGGCAGTGTAATTCCACTGGAAATCAGAGTGGAGGTTCCTCAAAAAAACTAGGATTAGAGGTCCCTTTGGACTCAGCAATTTCTTTTCTTTCTTCCTGAAAGAAGTAAAAGGATCATACCACAGTGATACATGCACAACCATGTTTACAGCTGTAGCATGTAACAGCTAAGTCCTGTAGACAGCCCGAATGCTCATCAACTGGTGAATGGATAAAGCAGACGTGAATTCTTTTATGCGGTGCAGTACTACTCTGTCATAAAGAAGTAGAAGCTTGAGACATTTTTAGCCAAATGGATGTACCTTGTGGCCATATTCTTCAGTGAAAAGATTCAACACATGCCTGTAGATGCCACGTTGCTGGTCTGGTATGAGAAACTAGAAGGGTAAGGATCAAAATGTAGACTAGCTATTATGAAATAGGAAGAAAATATTCAGATGGGAAGAGGAACTAGGTATGGGGCAGGGGGAAAGGAGGGGAAGAGAAAAAACAATGAGAAAAGAAGAAAAAATGGAAACAAAGCTTTTATAAATAAGGAGGAAAAGGGGCTGAGGGGAGGGGAGGGGAATAGGAAAAGAAGAATCAAGTTATATCCGTATAGGCACAACTTCCCAATAATGAATGTGATCATTATGTACAATTAAAATGCACCAACAAAATTAGTTTTAAAAATCTAACATTGAGATAAATTCAATTGGAGTTCCAAGAAGGCAGCAACCAGATAGGTAGTCCATTCATTATAATCAGCAGAGATGCATTGGCTGCACCAGGAGGAGCCTCCACAGAGTAACTGGCCATCTTGATGTTCTCGGTAGGTTGGCCTTGGGACACAGCATTGCTTTAGATACAATTCCAGCCAAAAAGTAGGGGCGGGGGTTTGTGGGGCTATAGGGACAGTGTTGTACCTTTATTCCTTTTTGGGGGAGTGTTTCTTTTTTTTTTTTTTTTTTTTTTTTTTTTTGGTGGGACTGGGGTTCAAACTCACGACCCTGCACTTGCCCAGCAGGCACTTGTGCCTCGGAGCCATCTCCCCAGCTCCCGAGTGTTTCTTTTGAGATACGATCTTGCTACATTGTTCATGTCATGAACTCACGACATAGTCTATCCTGGCCTTCGGTTTGGGGCAGTTCTCTTGTCTCAGCCTCCCGAGTGCTGGGGTTCTGCCTTTGTTCCTCAACACATGGCTTCAAATGGAGCTATAACTAAGCCACATGGGGACTCCCAACTCTAGCCAGTGAATCAGCAGAAAACTCAGGAATGGATTATGCATCTACAGATTGACCAGAACAATGTTTTGGGAAAATGGAAGGTGATGATCACATCGATATGAACCTGCCTGATAGAGGCAGGGGTTCTAACCTCGGCGGGGGACTGGCTTAGCAGGTAATTGAGACAGCTCTAACCAGACAGAGGCCCTTGCCCTACTGATGAAATGTCTGTCACTGCTGGAAGCTGACCAGAGTATGACAGTTCCAGCAAGTTCCCTGGGCAGTTTCAAAATCAACAAGTGTTAATTTGAGGTAAAAATGGGACTGAAAATGATAAAAGAGGAGGAAATTTGTAGCCAAGGGAAAATATAGTCTTTTCTCAGCAGAAGGCCTTTTAGTATGAGGATGTCACTGAAGTTATGCCTCTGAGAAGATCTCTAACAGGAAGGGGCATTAAATAGTCACTGAATATGAATTCTATATACTAACTCTGAAAATGCACTGGCAGTTAGGGGCTTTAATTATTGCCTCTTTTTTCTGAGACAAGGTCTCACCTTGCAGTTCAGGCTGGCCTTAAGCTCAGTGATCTTCCTGCCTCAGCTTCCAGAGTGCTGGGACTACAGGCGAGAGCCACTGTGCTCAGCTCAGTCATTTGTTTGTTTTATTCTTTTCATTTGTGTATTTGGTACAGGGAATCATTTGCTTTTAAAAAACCACAAATTTACACAGTGAGTGGGTAAGGGGAACAGGACAGGACTGAGCAGGCTCTAACCCCATAAGAAAGGGGGAGGGAGCTTCCCAGTGGGGCTCACTGTACGTTACTCCTTGTGATCACTCTGAGCATGTCAATCTGTGTGTTAGGCTGGCACTCTGTTTGTGCAAGATCAAACAAATCTTCTTATTTTAAAGAGGGAAAAAAGCCAGTAAAACAATATCGGGTTCCTACACTCCTGGTATTGTCCAGAGCGGGCCAAGAAGGCAGGCCCAGGGAAGTGAGCCTCTGGGCAGGAAGTTGCGCCTTAGTAGGGCTGTAGAGAGCCTGTCTGTGCTCTGGGTATGTCTGGAGCCTGCCAGCACTTTTCTATGTTCATAACTGTGTTTGAGTCATTGTTCTCTCCTTTGTTTTGTGGCCAGCCCAACTACCTCTGTGTTTCCTGAGTAGGTAACAGTAGCTGGAGCAACTGCATTACCTGCATCATCTGCGGCCAGCTCGGCCACCCCACAGAGGGCCACGAAGGCTGCAGTGCAGCAGAGGCTACAGGGGCTGTAAGGGAACCCCGACCAGGGTTGCCACATCCAGCAGCACAGAGACTTCAGGATCACGCTTGCCCACACTGTGCAGTTGGCTGCAAGGGCTGTTGGCTTTGCCTGAGTATTTTTTTTTTTGAGCAACTTTTAAGAGAAAATGCACAGCACACTAAGTCTAGCTGCTCTCCTCATGATTCTTACCTCTGAGAGCCTTCATTCCATCCAGTAACCTTTTCATGTACACCGTTCCATCTCCTGCGAGATAGAATGAAAGCAAAAGGATAAGAAATCCCATAATTTTATGATACTTGATAAGATTCATCTAGAAATCTATCCTAATTCATCCTTAGATAGTCACAGAAATTAAGGAGGCCTTCCATGGCTTTCCTCAGGGTAACTTGTCCCGTGTCCAGGGTCCTCCAGCCAGTGGCCTGAGTGTCTCCAGCCCTGAAAAGCCCTTCGCCCCCTGCTCGTGTCTGTGACAGTCTCTTGTCCACCTGAATCACCTTCTGCTATATTCAGAACCACAATGCCTGACCCAGAAGATCAAGACCAGCCTGAACTACAGAGTGAGGCCCTGCCCTAAAAAACAGAACAAAACAGAATGAAACATACAATCACAAAAAGAATATGTGGGAAGAACTCAGATGAGTACTGAACACTGGCCGCCCAGCATGCTGCTTCTGCCTCTGGGAATGCAAGCCTTTTTGGCCTGGGTCAGGAGAGATAACTAGGACAGGACTGGGGAAGGAGGCCCACGCAGAGGTTCCTGGAACTGAGCAGAAGGCACTGTGATCACGGGCTGCCAGTAGTGTCCTTCATACAGATCCTGATGGCGCCAGAAGGTGGAATTTCTGCACCTTGGGCTGGTTATGCCACAGTCAGAACTGAGAATGACAGTACCACCATCCAGTCTTGAGTCCTCCTGCTCACAGATACCTTGAGCAAGACAGCAGAGCTGACAGGAGCTGAGATGTGGGATACAGAAGAATTCGACTGTTGTTGGCCACTGACTGAAGGCCAGAGAGAGCTATGTCTTCATTTAAAAGCCTCTCACATCCAGACAGGTGAGAGGCACAAGCCTGTAACCCAGCAAGGGGACCGAGTGGGGGTAGGGGTGGGGGTAGGGTCGGGGTGGGGGGTGGGAGCAGGTGCAGGAGGATGGATGCCTGATGCCAGCCTGGGTAACAGCAAGTTCAAGGCCAGCTCCCCACCCTCTTTATCTCACTTTTAAATTAAAACACAAACAACAAGGACACTGGTGAATAAGAATGTAGCTCTTATGAAGAGTGATAGCAACCCTTTTCAAGATCCAAGTGCCCATCTTCTTACCACCAAGTGCCAACACTATAATTAAAGCTGAATACTGAGGTCTTAGTTTAGGAAAAACAGCTGTTGTGGTACTAGGCTGCCGCAGTGACTCAACTCAGACACCAACCAACCCCCTTGACTCGGATGCCAGCCGACCAGGAGGGCTTTGCGCACTCGCGTTCTAGCGCTGCACCTTCTGTTGTGTTTCTCACTGTTTTCAGCCCAAAGTCCGCATTGCCCTGTTACCTTGACCACTGTGGCCGTGTGCTAAATACTCACGAGCAATGGGCAGAGATTTTAACAGCCTCAAATGTTCTTCCTCGGTGAATCTGATGCCCATGTTCCCCAGCACATTCTTTAGGTCCATGGCTGCAACCTTTTCTCCTTTCAATAGATGGAGATGGTTTCAGATGACAATATTAAGAGATTAAATGACTTAAAATTATATAAAAAGTATATGAAAGTGCTGACACTAACTGCAGGCTGAGCTATAAACACAGGAGCCAATTTCATGTACATAGCATTATTTTGAAATTCAGTATCTGGAGGCTGGTGAGATAGCTTAGCAGTCTAAAGTTCCTTCTTAGGCAGTTGCAGGGGTCTGCAGTTCCATCCCCAGCACCACATGCTGCACCAGCCCCATCCTCAGAGCAGGCTGAGCTGGGCCTCTGAAAGAATTCAGCATCTGAAAGAATTCTTTAATCCAAATGAAAGCATAACACATCCGTGTTTGCATAAACACAGAGTGACATGAAGGCTGTGTAGCCCTCTAATGACCAAGATGGTGCTAGGGTTTGAACATTTGTGTCTTCTCTAGAATTCATGTTCAAAGTTAATCTTCAGTACAGTAGCTTTAGGAAGTAGGGACTCTAGGAGGTGGCAGGGCTCTGGGGTCTTCCCTCACAGAGTGAATTAGGGACCTGTAAGAGAGGCCTCACACAGCACTAGGTCTCGCCTTTGCTTCCCCCTTCCATGTCCCATGCAAGGAGGAGGCAGCGTTTAAGGCACGATCTGGAAGGAGTTTCTTTACACACAAACATGCTGGTGCCTTGATGTGGGACTTCCAAGACTCTAAGACTGTGAAAAGTATTTTTTTTTTCTTTGTAAATGACCCAGCTAATGGCATTTTACTATAGTGGTATGAATGAACTAAGACAAATAGTACATAGAATAACATAATTCTACCTGCAAGTACCATAACTGCTACTACTTGATGATCTGAATTGTAAGACTAACTCTTCCTAGTTAGCATACTTTCTGACTTAAAACTTCACATTGCAAGTCACTGTGTTTGCCTGTATTTTTGTTCTTTAAATATCAGCGCAGAGAACATAGTATTGGCCCAAATACAGAACATGCTGGGACTTTTCTGAGGGTGCCTATATTTTTGCTAAAGTGATAGTGTACATGCTGCTAGAGTGAGCATTTTTCCTAAATTTCTAATAATCAAAGCAGTTGTCAAAAGACAAATTATCAGTGAATATGGAAAAGAGCAGAATGAATTTCTCAGTGTTTGCTATGAGTAAACTACTGCTTTGCGAGGGTAATTCTCTACGAGAAGCCAGACCTTGATTTTATAATACGTTATATAAATTCTTACTCACCTGTGAAAACTTTTGCTTCATTCATTAACACATTTAAGTCAACCTTTTCATCTTCTATAAGAAAAATTAGAATTTTGGTTCAGAATAAGATAGTGAGATTTGAAAAATTATGTAATTTTGGAAAATATACTGTATAGAATTATAGTAATTTTCATGTCTTTCTCTAGATTTTTTATTACTTTTTAATTATAGAAACATATAATAGAAGAAAAACAAGCTTCAAATAAAAAGATGTTAGGGCAACAGCTCTCAAAGTGTGCCCCGTGGAGTTACGGAATTCCCTTGTGTTGAAAACTTAAATATGTCAATACTTGGGAGATCTGTATAATTAACTAATCATGCTTACCCAAAGCATGGTGTTACAAAATCATACACAGGTAAAAGATGAAGCTTAAGAATGATGGATTGTAAGTTCAGAAAGTTTAAAAGTTCACTGATACAGTTTGTGATCCCACATGATACTAAACTTTCAGGAGCTATCACTCATTGGGTTTTGGTAGCAAACAAGGTGATCGTTATCTGAAAACATTCCTACTTTTGTAAATTGTTACATCTGTTTGAAGCCAGGTTGTCTTTATGTCAGGCAAAACAACATGAGATTGAACTCAGCAACAGATAGGAGAATCCAGTCAGGCACTGAAGTGGATACAAATATGTAAAACAATATCTTCTATTATTTTTATTTTGGAGGAGTCTTTTTTCAGTTTAACATGTAAAGGGTTTATTATTCTTATTTAAAATAAATCAATACATAACTATTATTAAAATGTGCTTTAGTTTCTAACACAATAAATATTAACAGATAGATATAACCCCCAAAACAACTTCAATAAGTTCTGGGACCAAAAGGTTTGAGGTGCACCCAATAGTAAGTAAGAGGCAGTTTGCTTGCTGTTGCTTCATGCAACTGCAGTATGTGTTACTTAGCCTGGGAGATCTACACCCTGAATTTCCTAGCTCTCTTGTAATTTTGCATTTCTTCCTATGTGGTAGGAGCTGAGGACCAACACCTGTTTCAGTTTCTGTTGGGGCTCTGTGCTCTATAAAGTCATCTGGAACCAGCCTAGTACAGAGCAAGACTCCTGGTGATCTGCATCCTCACTGGCCTGCAACCTCAGTGGGGGGCTCTGGTGAAGGAAGAGATGACTTTTCTCTTCTGGGCCCTTTCAGCTCAGCCCCAGTACCGTCTCAGGTACACTTTCCCCAACTAGCCTGTGTTTTCATGGGTGGGCTTTGATATCATTTCTTCCTACCCTCTTCCTTCCTACCACCCCTCTGTCATCTCTTTGTTATCTCATTCTTCCACATCTCACTCTTTTTTTTAATTTAAGTTTTTTTCTTGTTTCAGAACCTTTGTTTGTTTATTCACTCATTTTTATGGCCAGCTCAGCCTGCCCCAAGGGCAGGGCTGGCGCAGCATGTGGTGCCGGGGATTGAACCGTGGTCCCTGAAGCCACCCAAGCTTTCCCAAGCAGGCGCTTTAGACCACTGAGCCATCCCTCCTGGCCCCACATCTCACTCTTTAATTCCATTTTTTATCTCCCACATAGTCCTCTATTATATCATTCCATTTTCTGGGTTCTTTCTTTCTTTCTTTCTTTCTTTCTTTCTTTCTTCTTTCTTTCTTCTCCTTCTCCTTCTCCTTCTCCTTCTCCTTCTCCTTCTCCTTCTTCTTCTTCTTCTTCTTCTCCTCCTCCTCCTCCTCCTCCTCCTCCTCCTCCTCCTCCCTCTCCTCCTCCCTCTCCTTCTCCCTCTCCTGCTCTTCCTCCTCTTCCTCTGTATTGGGCATCAAACTCATGACCTCACTTTTACCAGACAGGTGCTGGGTTAAATCCCTGGCCCTGTTTTATTTCTTATAAGGATGT
>PVJA010025697.1:0-30473 GCA_004027025.1 Myocastor coypus
GAAGTTGTGTCAAAACTGCAGGATGTGTGGATGGAGGTGTTCAGAGGAGGAGCAGTCGTGCACAATAAGACCCTGAGATCACTGTGGCAGCAGCTGCCTACAATCGGGCAAAGGTGAAGACCAAGATCTGGGTGTGCATGGGATACGTGAAGACACGCGAGGACAGACTGGCCGGGATTTTGCACAAGTTTTCCACGTGGGCATTAAATTTCCCAGGGCCTAAGCACATGCATGAAGATTGTAGCCGATGTCATGTGCTTATTGATCAGGGAGAGGGACTGAGAGGCCAGTGGGTGACCACAGGGCAGAGGATGGGGCAAGGTCAAGCCAGACAACACCAGCCCATTGGGAGAACTCCCTGGGCAAGGGTCCAGACCAGGCTATGAAGTGTGGCCTGGATGCCAACACCAGCCCTGCAGCACATGGCTAGAGAGACTTTGTCCACCAAAGAAATCCAGTTTCTGATTAGAGCCAGGAAGTAGAGCTCAGTTCAGAGAAATTCAGGGAATGTAGGAGGACTGATGCATCATGGGATGGGGCAGCGGAGAACAACAGGGGTTGTTTGAGGGTAGCCGGTAGAAAGGTGAGTCAATGAGAGCTCCCAGGGAGAAGTACAGATTGAATGGGGTGAGCACAGGTGTCAGTAGAGATACTGTCTGAGGTGGAGTAACAGATGTGATACAGAGGCCCAGATCTCAGGGCATCTACTGCTCCCTGGACTCTCAGTAAAACTAAACTTCCCAGCATGCTCTGCACCTCTCTAGCAGACATTGTTTGTGCCACTTCCTAGCCTTGCTGAAGCTCCTAGGTATGCTGGCTCACGCCCTGTCTTCTCCCTCCTTTACAGACCTCGTGCTGATACGGGGAGGGAGGAGCCCTGCCTCACCCCTGAATCTTCTAAGATCCATCTCAGCCTGCATCCATGGGGCGCAAACAAGAAATGAACTTTGTCATGCCACCCCGCTGGGCTTTGGGAGCTGTGTTAGGACTTGGATGGCCCTAAGGTTTCCACACAAGTCAGCCACGACATTTCTCTGATGGATTGGTTGTGGCTCTCACTCCCCTGCCCCTCCAGCTCCGCCTCTGTCCCTAACTCCCAGTTCCTCAGCTCCTTCGTCCTCCTTTTCTCTCTCCTTTCAAATCAAATCAACAAGTTCTTATTGAGCCTGAGCCCCTACTTGCAGCCTGTCCCCACCTCTGTCTCTCTCTGCTGTCCTGTGGCTGCTACTGCTTGCCAGGAGGTAGCCCCCAGGAGGCTGGCAGCAGTCAGACCCCAGGGATAAGGGACTTGCTGAGTCCCTTGCACAAATTCTGAAAACCAGACGCTGCACTCTCCTTCAGCTCCCCCACCCCCAAGCCGCCCAGAGAGCGTGCATTATTTAGAGAAATTATTTAGCATTCTGCTTCTGTCATTCCTTGCCATGGCATCAGGCCCTGCTATGTGATAAAAATATCAACGTTAAATCAACTCTGACAACTGCTGTTTACTTACAGTGTCACTAGAGCCAGGGGCAGAGTCGACAGCTCCTGCAGGACCTGAAGTGCCAGCGGCAGCAACAGCAGCAGCAGCTCCTCTCGAAAACTCTCCAGCTCCCCAGCCTGGCAGGCCCGGCCCAGGGAAGGGGCCTAATGGCTGAGACGGCAGCCCTGGGGACAGCGGGCCTCAGCTACCTGAAGGCATCCCCACTTCTCTCAGATTCCCCACCATGAAAAGTGTTGGTGCTACTGGTGGTAGAAAGGTCCCAATACAGGAATGCCTGAGTTTTCAGAAAGTGCCTGGCATTCTTTGGGCACCCAGCCACACAACATCATTTTTTAGTTTCACATCAGGTCTGGCATCCTCATATTTCAGATTTTAACCCTGAGCCTCAGAGGTGGTGGAGTAGGAACAAGCAAGGAGACTGGAGTAGGCCAGGGTCTGTCCACCCTGAGCCTAGAGTGTCACAGTTATAACATGTCAGCAGAGGGCATCGGGCACACGGCGATCTGCTCTGACCTTGAGCCACTGACCCAGGCCACCTCCGACTGCCAGCTGCGAGTGGCAGGAGAATGGACACCCTGACTTGCTTGAAGTGTGCTGGGCAAGAGCTGGGCAGATCTCAGCACCCACCTGCTCTTCAACCCTGCATCTCAAGGCTGGGCAGAATCGAGCAACAGAGAACTGCAGGAAGAGGGCACAGGACCCCCATCCAGAGAGAATACGGAAGGGCAGATGAAGAGGAGGAACCAGAGGAGACGGCCCTGCCACCTCTGTAGCACACACAAGTGACTGCAGTGCCTCATGCCACCTCTGCCTTCCTGGGAGCACAACAAAAAGGCTGAACACATAATGATCACTCCAACAAGACTTCCCACTTGGCGCTTCTTAACTAAGGGCACAGAGTGGAAGTCAGCGATGGCCTCTGACTGGCACCTCTGAACCTCGGATGGGATCGTGGGAGAAAGTCCCAACCAGTCCTCGAGAAACGACTTTAGGTCTCCAGGCCATAAAAGTCTCCTCCCTGTGAAAGGATTGCTGCCAAACTAATGGGGTAGGGCTGCTTGCACGGAGACACAGAGTCCCTGGTGACAATGGTGATTGTCTCTTCTGACTCTGGAGGGTCAGCCCTCCCTTGGAAACTGAGGTTGCTGATGACCATCATGCTTTAGAGAAATCTAGACAGAGTGTGACCCGCTGGCAATGAACTTCAAATCATGTCATGGGAGAAATATGAAAGCCCTTGGGATTATCCAGCCATAAAAGCTTACAAGGACAGACTACCAGTATTTAAGAGCTGCTGGGGAATGGATTCGACCCCGTGGCCCACAGAGGGCAGAATTCAGTTGGAAAACGCAGGACGACATTGATGTGGACTCTGTGTGAGGACCCAGGGGTCAGGGCCAACAAATGCGTGCTACAGCCGTGCTTCCGGATAGGTTCCCATTGTGCCTTGCCCAGAAATGGATCCCATCTGTCCAACTCACTGGAGGAAAGGAATGGCCAAGGTTGTCCACAGCCCTAGGTGACCCAGGTATCAGGGAAGGACTCACAGCATGTACCCCAGGGTAGCAGACTGGAGCAACTCAGATGGAATGGCAAGCTCCTTGTTACCACAGGTGTGTGAGTAAAGACTAGGAGAGATCAGGGGGCTGGTTCAAATATTACTTCAGAAGGGTTCAAATACTAGATATCAAGTTGTTCCTTTTCATCCAGCACATCTTAAGATTTTGGGCCTCTGGGGAGAACCAGAGGGGAGGGGTACAGCTGTTGCATGCACCTGTGTACCCAGAGAGGAACCCTCCAGGGGTCCTCCTGCACAGTGAAAATAGCGGGCAGCTTATGTGAGGCACTCACACACTGCATGTGACCCAAGCCCCCTGGGGTGCAACTGTCCCATTAGCCTTCCACCCCTGTCTGGGAAAGCATTGCCAATGGACAAATAAAAGTCACCTAAATTGAGTTCAATTGAGCAGGAAAAAGAAGGACGGGGCCCATTAATTATCCTTAGGCCAAGCGGCATGCATCCTCCCACACACAGCGCAGTGCCATGGCAGGCAGACAATTATAGTCAGCGATCTGGGATCTGGATGTTATCAAAATAGCACCCTCGTACTTGGTTCACAGGGCATAAGGCAAGGAGATGGCCCAGATTGGCCCCAGAAGACTTTCCCAGCATATCTGGCAGACTAGCACAGGCTGGAGAGACAGACAGACTGGGGCTTCCTTTTCTGGCTATGTGACCCAGAGCCAGTTACTGGGCCCCCTCTGCACCCCTATGTCCTTGTCTATAGAACAGGCTCTACCTCATAGGTCTGTTATAAGGAGTTAACAAGATAACAGTAGACATCGCCATGGCCATCCCGTGTGACCTTAGGAAAAGCATCCCATGCGTGCAGCTGCCGTATCTCTGGCTGTAAGTGGGGTAGGGGGTGGAGGGACTGGGGAGATAGCTCAGCTGTCTAAGCGGTCTAAGCACCTGCCTGTAACGGGAGGGTGTTGTCAGTAAGATCGCTAAGTCTCTCCAGGTTCTCTCTCTTGTCTTGTACTCTGTTGTGAAAACTCTCAGCCAAGCCCGGCATGAGCTAAGAAAAGCCGCTATCAGGACTGTGAGGCCAGGGCCTTTCTGCTCCCACAGGTCCAGACTCAATCCCTTAGCACAAGCATCTCCTGATGATTCCCCTCCCTCTCCACCTCCAATCAAACCCAGACACCAACCCTGCAAACATCCGTCAATATTCCTAGCCTGGAATCCCACAAGACCCAGAAATCATTAGCTTTTGATTTATGAAGCACTTCGGTCTTCCCAGCCGGGTGCCCTCCACCTCTGCCCCACACAAGACAGCCCTCTTCTTGGAAGATAAAAAGCCACTAATTGTTTCCCTCTCCCCTCCAATATCGACTGGAAGAACATGAGGCTCTCAGGGTTTCATCGACAGCCAGCTGGCTCTCCTGCCTGGGCCTCGGCAGATGGTCGTGAGGAAAGGCCACTGGGCTACGGAGTCAGCTGAGTACGCCCAGTCCACTGGGCTGGGGGCTGGGCGAGCAGGGTTTGTGGCTCTACATCTCTGGCAGCCTACCTACCTCCAGCGCAGCCCCCGGTGACTCACTCACACCCACTCTCTTAACTGGACTTGATTCTCTGCCCATCCCAAGCTCCACGGGCTGGATGTTACCACCTGTTCCCCCTTCCTGTCTGCATGCTTCTCCAGGCTGTCTCCCAGGAAGGTCGCCTATATGATTTGCATCACTTCGCTCTCTGGCATCTACTTGAGTCACCATGGGAGACACTAGCAGGCCCCTGGAGGGTGGAAAGAAGGAGAGTTCGGGTGTACATCACCCTCATCTCAGACCTCTACCTGAGACCACAACTCCGACAGCCTCAGCCATCACACCTGGTGGTGACTGTTCTTTCGCTGTGGCCTTCTGGCCTGGCTGCATACAGCCCCACTATCGCTGCCAAGCTTCCCGTGTTCTACTGTCCTGCTTGGCTTTCTCTGCCCCATGTGCACTTCAATAAATGCTCTCTGACTAAACAGAACTAAGCTCCTGGTTCTTTCATACACAAAGTCATCAGGGAGTCTGTGGTATGTCCAGGCGCTGCAGTAGAAAAGAAGACACAGTGACCAGACTAAGGACAGGTAGAAGTCAGATATGCACAGCAATGGGGACGCAGGTCGAGAAGCGCTGTGGGGAAGGCTCTCCCAGGGCACAGGCAGCACACTGGGGATGGTGTCTCGTATTGGATTCATCAAATTTTCACTTGCAGAAAACTTTGCCCAGAGATGAACTTTCATTGGCAAGACTATGTGGCATGAGACCTCTCTGGAAGCTGGGGAATGACCTGGATAACATCTGAGCCTTCCTGGGCCTATAATGCCAGAAGTCCTCCTTCCCCAAAGCCCTTGGCTTTCTCTCCTTTATGTCACAGGCATGGCTACCACAGATTCATCACTTGTCCAGTCACCACTGGCTTGGAGGAGGGGGCAGGGAGCAGGGTTCTGCTCAATGCCCCTCTGTTCCCTCCCGGACTGTCACCTCCTGGCCACCAGACAGGACAGGTGTCAGAGAGCCCCAAGGCAGACGACCCTAAAGAGCATAGGGTTTACCCTGGATCCTCTTTCCTGGAATGTATTCCATCAAGGAAGGGGCCTATTTAAGGGATCACTGTGGCTCAAAGAGGAATTTACAGGATTAATCATAAATACTTGCCAGCATCAGTAATTCAGTTATTAAAAAGGAGAAATAATAAAATAATAAGCTAACCCCATACTGTTTGAAAATGTTTCCCTCTCTTAAACATAAACACACCCATACACACTTACACACCTACACACACCCCTATATACCTGCCATCTGAACCTTAGAACCCCCAACTTCAAAGGTCAAAGATGGCATTAAAGGGGAAGCTGTTTCTCTAGGCTCCAAGAGCAGCTATTTTTTAAAAAATGCAACTAAATAAAATAATTCTAGAACCTGAATATGGAGGTGGTTTCCAGTGCAACTGATACTGAATTTGGATAAGGTGAAAGCCACCCAAAATGATTTTAAAATTGAATTTAATTGAGTGTTGTCATGTAGATGCCCACATTTGAATATAATCAGATTATAAGTCATATTCCACAGACTTCCATCAAGCAAACTCACTTCTGGCAGAAAAGGTTATAAGAAGGTCATTCTGACATTTAGCACACACATGTGGGGACCTACTGTGTGCTGAGCACTGGGTCACCGGGACCAGGAGGATGAGCCAAAGAGGGTCTTTGCCCTTGTGTTGTCATGGACATAGAAACAGGTGGTGGCAGCATGAGGGAATAGCAGGCCAAAGAAAAGTGCCCTGGAGAGGGATGGCACCCCCAATCAGGGGAGTCACAGGGTCCTAACAGACCAAAAGACAACTCAGATAGGCCCTGCGAGGAGAGTTTTAAGGAAGGATGGGGGAAGGGCTTCCAGAAGGAAAGGTGTGTGTAAATACATGGGGGGGGGGGTGTAAATACACGGGGGGTATGAGAGGGAGGTGAGTCCAGGCAGCAGCCAGTGGCCCACAGGGTGGAAGCGCCAGGTGAGACTTGAGTCCCAAATTGGGAGTGCCGATGGCAGAGCATGACAGCTTCTGAACTCTAAACTAAGAGGTCTCGATGTCACCCAATGGCTAGTGCCAAATGGATAAGGTTGTTGAGCAAAAACTTGAGAGGCTAAATCCAAGCTTCAGAAAGAAGCATCAGAAAAGCAAAGTCTGCTGCTCTAATTCCTGCATTGTTCTGGCGCAGCAAGGGCCAGGATCCCTCAGAAAGCAACAGCTTCCTCTTTGTTGAAAAAGGATCAGACAGATGTGCTTTATCTAAGGACAGAACTCATGATCCAAGCTCCATACGGTCATGGTTTCAGGAGTCCCAAATAGAATCCTCTCCCCTTCACTTCTTTCAGGGGAATGCAGTAGGTGAACAGGCAGACCTAGTGGGGTGCCCCAAGTCTTGGAATGGCTCGGCTGTTTTGAGCTGTGGTCCTCCCCTCTGGGAGGAGCAACGTGGAGATGCCTTCAGGGAAAGCAGGCCTCAGGATGAACATACAACTCTCCAGATCAGTTTTGTCATGGGAAGAGATCAGATCGTCAAAGGTCTTGAAAAACACATGGGACACTAAGCAGGTAAAAAAATCCTTTGTCACTTACAAATAACTCTCAAGTTACACACTGATAAATACAAGTATCAGGACTCCAGACAGGATTTCTAACAATGGTGAAGTGAAGAAACCAGAAAGCAAAACAGCAAAAAGACAATTGCTATTTCTATTTTAATGGTTCTGGAAAAAGTCTAAAGCAGAAAGGGGAGAGAATCATTTGTTGATAAAAAGTTAAGCTTTGTAAGAAAAGTGAAAGTCTGACCAGGAGCTGCTCACACCTCACCTCCCTCCATCTGACTCCTCTTGGGTGAAGCTGACCATCAACATCAACATCTTCAGCTTGGGAAGGCTGATTTGCCGGGGGCCCCAAGCCTGAGCCTTCCGACGGTGGTGGTTGGCAAAAATGGTTGACTCCAGGGAGATGTGAGAGCACAGCCTTCAGATCTGCTGCGTTGTGATAAATGTTCCAACTGGGACAAAGAGCAGAGAGAAAGACAGCCAGAAAGTTAGCAGGGAACTCCTAGAATCAGGGAGCCACTGAGGAGCTGGCGAAGCATTCCTTTCTGAGGTCTTGGGAGGCTGTGCACGTGCAGAGAAGACCCAGGATGTCTGGCAGGAAGTAAAAGTGGGAAACACCACCCCACCCTGGGGTACCCTGAGACTGGGAGCCTTTCTGGATCCAGGTCTCTAGATAGACCTCTGGCAAAACTACCAGCTAGCCAACAAGATGTGAAGACACAGAGACAAACCTTAGGAAGCCTGGCTAAGGAATAAAAGGAATTTTTAGAAGACTACATAGAGACATCATGCACTACAGAGGAGAGAGATTACCCCATGTTATAGCCAAATACAGACGCTTTGTTTGTTTGTTTGTTTATTGTGCAGGGACTCACCACACAGCTTGGACTCACAGTGATCTTCCTGCCTTCTGCCTCCCTCATGCTGGGATTATAGGTGTGTGCCACCAGGCCTGGACTCTCTTGCCAGCTCAGCATGCCCAGGGTCAGGGCCAGTGTGGCATGTGGTGCCGGGGAATGAAACCCTGGCCCCTGCACTTACCTAAGCAAGAGCTTAGGCTACTGAGCTATTTCACTGGCTCTTTTAAAGAAGAAAAAAAAAAATCAACATTCAAGGAAGAGCTATCAGAATCTAGAGATTGTACGGGATAATACAAAAAATGTCCAATTTCCAGAAGAAAAAAAAAGCACACAAAGAAGTAGAAAGTAATCCATACTTATGGGGATAAAAGTCAATAGAAACCAATGCAAGCAGACCCAGACATTGCAACTGGCAGACAAAGGCTGCAAAAGCAACTGTTACAAGACATAAAACCACAGATCCAGTATCATTTGTCGGAGCCATTCTGATCTACCTTGTAGGGTCTGTATTTGGCATCATTTGGATTTGAGATGCATCAATTGCATTAGGATTGTATAATAAAATTTTTATTAAAACTGCAAAAAAAAAAGCAATAAGTACTCAAAAAGTATAAGGAAGCCAGTATAAAGAATTAAAGGACGAGGGCCCAGCGGGATGGCTCAGTGGTCTAAAGCACCTGCTTGGGAAAGCTTGGGCAGCTTCAGGGACCGCGGTTCAACCCCCAGCACCACATGCTGTGCCAGCCCTGCCTTCAGGGCAAGCTGAGCCAGCCATAAAAATGAGTGAATAAACAAAGGTTCTGAAACAAGAAAAAAAAAGAATAAAATTTAAAAAAAAAAGAATTAAAGGACTATATATGATTATATATGTTTAAGGAACTAAAGGACTATCCTATTAAAATGACTCAACAGGTCAAGAATTTCAATAAATAAATAAACTATAAAAACAAATTAAATGGAAACTCTAGGGTTAAAAAATATAGTAAAGAAAATGAGAAAACTTTCCGGAGATGGGCTCAATGGCAGATGCGAGATATCAAAGAATGAATCTGTGAACTTCAAGATAGGACAATAGGAATTAGCCAAAAAGAATTAACCAAGCTGAAGAACAGAGAGAGAAACTGTTGAAGGAAGATGAGTAGCACCCTGCAGCCTGTGACAAAAGTCCTCCAGTGTACCTGCAGTGGGACACCCAAAAGAAGAGGAAGACAAAGATGCAGAAAATACTTGAAAAACCGAGTTTCCCATGCAGAGTCCCCTTCACTGCCCCACTCTGGATTGGGGAGAGGAGCATGGAGAGGGCCGGGGTGCTCGGGTGAGCCTGGCAGGCCTCAGCTCAGGCACTGTGCCTGCTGGCTGCTGGGCTGCACACTGCCCTGCAGTCGCCCCTTCCCCCTGGAGTGTCCCTGAGCCTTTCCCAAGCATATTCTCCAGATGCAGAGAAGGCAACACGCTGTGCAGCTCTCAGAGCGGCTGCGTGGTCCAGCAGGGACTGGAACCTAAGCTCTCCCTTCCTCATGACTCCCTCACACCCGGAGGCCTCCCTGTCACTCTCATGCCCCGTGTGGACTCACTGGCAGAGCCTGCTTAGGATACTGCCTTGGGAAGAGAGAAAGCCGCCCTGGGTGAAAGTCTTGGATGCAGGAAGGAGCCCTGCAAGGGGCACAGAGGCAGGGCTGGGGGCTGCCAAAACCTTCGGCTGGCTGACCACCACAGTCCAAGCCCGTAACTGCCTCCCTGGGCCAGGCTGACAGACCAGGACGTGCCTGTGCTCAGAGGGCCCCTCCTCAAGCCCATCCTCCAGTTCCACCCTCACAACTCTGGAGAAGCGGACGCCAGGCTAGAAATCTAAGCAATCCGCCCAAGGTCGTAAGCTAATGTGCTGCGCCTACACCCCAATGAGGCCGACTCCACAGCCTGTGCTCTTGTCTCCGTCTCTCTCAGGTAACCTCACTTCACAGCCTGTCTCCAAAGTCCCCCAGAGCAGCTGGGGTCAGCAGCGTGCATTTCCTACCTCCAGCCCCTAGCGCTGTGAAGAGGGACCATGCCTCCATGACAAATGCAGGTCTGCATTGCAGCCTAGATCCGGGGCCCCTGGCCCACCCCAGGGCTCATCCCTTCCCAGACGTCCCCTCCTCCAGAAGAGGAAAGCTCAGTGGCACCCCATCCCACCCACCTGGCTCTGAGCCTGCACACACTGCACTTCATCCACTCAGATGTTCCTCCATCCACCCGGATGTTCCTCGAGCTCCTTCGCCCCTGGGAGGCACTCAGTAGGAACTGTGGGCACACTGTCCAATCGCCCTCAGCCGCTCCCTCTGCGGGGTGTCTGAAGACCTGGTGCCTGGCCTTGCTAGCCACAGTTTCCTCATCCTGTAATGTTCTTCCCAGGAGTAGGAAGATGAACGAGTGAGAAAGCACGGTGAAAGTGCCAGGACAGAGTGCGCCTGGCAGAGGTACCA
Source organism: Myocastor coypus (assembly GCA_004027025.1). NCBI lineage: Eukaryota > Metazoa > Chordata > Mammalia > Rodentia > Myocastoridae > Myocastor > Myocastor coypus. The sequence goes on from PVJA010025697.1 coordinate 10,440, forward strand.
ACACGGGTACAGGAAGATGGGGAGGGCTGGGCAGCACTGGAGACACGTGGGCAGGGGGAGCAGGGAGGAAGCAGAGCCCTGGAGGGAGGGGAGTGGACACCAGGAGCCCATGGGGGCTCTGGGTGGGGGGAGGAAACTGAGGGCAAGGTCCCATGGGTCCCCAGTTGCTGGGAGACAGCAGCAAGTCCTCAGGACCCACTGTCACCAGCTCGCTCCAAATTAAATAACTGCAACTCCCCTTTTATTTCCTTGCTGACAGCAACTTATTGGGGAGGCAGCCGCTTCTGACATTCTAATATTCAGAGTCACATCCTGTGGGATAAACACATCGCTGCTGTCTGAGCCAATGATTTGTACCAGGATAGGAGGGATGTGAGAGGGGCCAGGAGAGGCTGGGCTAGGGCTGCGGAAGGCAGAGAGAACCAGAGAAGGAAAAGCATCCGGGCTCCACAGCGCCACCCCAGGCGCCCCGGGCACATGCCTCCCCCAACAAATGGCTGCACCTTCTGATCCTGCGTCTTGAGAGCTGCTCACTCAGTAGATGTTTCTGTGGAAGTCTGTTCCAGTCGCTGGCAGAGACAGAGAGATGAGCACCAAGCAGAGCCTAGGTCTGGAAGCTCACGTCCCATTCCAGAATGGCAGCTAGCTGACGTTTACCTAAACACACCATGCCGACTGGTGGTGGGAGTCCACGCTATGGGAACACGACAACCTGGGTTCGAATCCTTACTCTGCAGCTTACAAGCAGGGTAAGGTTCCTTGAGGAACTTGCCGAATGTCAGTCCCATGCTTTGAAAGTGAGAATAACAGTGTGCACTACCTTCTTGTGTCACCCAGAAGATTAAAGGAAAGACAGCAAATCAGCAGATCATGGTGGTCCACTACTGTAATCCCAGCATTCTAGGAGGCTGAGGCAGGAAGGCTGCAAGTTCAAGTCTGACCTGGACAATTTAGTGAGACCGTGTCCCCAAGTAAAAAATAAAAAGGATTGAGATTATATCTCAGCATAAAGATCATCGGTTCAATTAAGAGGAGAGAGGGAGAGGGAGAGAGCAAGAGAAAAGGAGAGAGAGAGAGGGAGGGAGGGAGGGAGGGAGGGAGAAAGAGAGAGAGAGAACGTGTGTTCTTGCTGGCCCTGTACCTCGTGCTAAGCTAGTGTTCATGGTGGTAGCGCTCACTTCCAAATCATGGGATCCTGCAAGACAGAAGCTAGGGCCTCCCAGAGAACACACATTCCTCCCCAACTCCTACCTCAGGCCCCTGGACCCTCCAAGCAGTTCCTGTGGTGTGGGTGCTGTGCACTGCTTCCTGTCTACCAGTAGCACCACAGCCAGGTGCATGCACAGAGAAACAGATATGTGCTCACATGGACAGGGAGTCCCTCCCAGGGGAGTGGCAACGGACGACTTGGGGCACCGTCATCCGTGCCTGGCTAGGCACATATCAAGAGTGCCCTAAAGCTTGAGTGTAGGGGCCAGCAAGATGGCTCAGTGGTCTAAAGCGCCTGCTTAGGCAAGCTTAGGCAAGCACAGGGACTGCAGTCCAATCCCTGGCACCACAAACCACACCAGGCCCTACCCTCAGGGTGGGCTGAGCTGGCCACAAAAATAAATAAATAAAGCCAGAGTGTAATCCAGACATCTGTGTGCAGCAGGGAAAGCCAAACAGGGCTCCTGGAGCCATGGAAGGGGTCAGGGAGGCCACAGGCTTGGGGGCCAGGAGCAGGCAAGGGGATGCTGGCTCCATCTAAAGGAGCAGGCAGTGCTAGTGGTTGTTATCCCTCCCAAAACTCAGCTGAAATTGAGTTTCCACTGTAGCAGTATCGAGAAGTTGCACTGTTAAGAGCTGTTTAAGCCATAAGGAGTCAGCCCTCATGCACAGACAAACACCTTTATGGAAGAAGCAGATTCACCCTGTAGGAGGGGGCTCTGCCTCCCTCTGTGTCTTCCCTCATCTGCTCCTTTATGATGAGGCAAGATCCTTGGGTGCTGCCATCTTGTCCCTGGGATTCCAGGCCTCCAAAACTGCGAGCCAATAAACCCCTGTCTTTCAGAGTAGCACAAATGGACAAAGGCAGCCAGCAACACAGAAGTGGAGGTGAGAGCGCTGGCAGTGGGGCCGGCCGAATGGCCCAGAAAGTGGGTACAGGGGCGGGCAACCTGGGGCTCATGGGAGTCTGTGAATTGGAGCCTGGAATTGGGTCAGGCCTTCCCAATTAGCCTTGAAAGGGGAAAAACATCTCCACAGGCCTAAGAGGAAGAACAAACAAGGGTAAAAGAGAAGCTCAGAGAATACCCTGAAGAGTTGCTGACAACTGTGCTGGCCTTTAAAATGCAGGGAGTATGGTAATCTAATAAACACGGCAACAAAGCGTTTGTCACCAAGCCAATTTTATTAGAACAGATCTCAAATGGCTAATTTCCTTTTACTAATGAGCAAATTAGTTGAATCTCTGATCTGCTTTTAAGGCACTTATACTAATAAAACATGAACGACAGTGAAACGCATTGTGTGATGGGGTGATATGTACATTTGGATTGAAGAGAGCTCCAGGCCTGGAGGGCTGTTCTGACATGGCCAGCTCAGCTCAAGCGCAGTGTTGGCTGGGATGAGGAGCCTTCAGGGACCAACCAGGAGGAGGAGACTTTGGAGTTAGCCAGGGTCTGATGGGCAGCAAACCAGACGGCTGTTACAGTAACACCTCAGAGTGGAGAAGCGTGGCCGCAGGCTTTCATCAGGTTCCCTTAGGAAGGCTTCTGCATTTTCTCCCATCCTCCCTCAGCTGTGTAGCATGTTAGGGAAGTGCTTCCTGCACATTCCAGCCTTCCAGGTACCCAGATTGGCTTCCCATAAAGCTAAATTATCTTTCAGCCAAACAGTTCTCAGGGCCAGCACTGGAGGTCCTGAATCTGGTCTCTCAAGTAAGTTTCCCAGGTGTGGCAGAGAAGATGCACTGCTCAGCTTTGGTTCTTAGCAAAGGGGCTTGATCTGAGCTGAAGCATAATGCAACCAGCCAGGGCAGGGTGGTTTCTGCAGAAAGGACTCTGCCTCCAGCTGCTCTGAGCCTGGGGGTAAGGGAAGGGCTCCCTTGCTTGCTTTGAAAGCCTGGGAAAGTGCTCTGGCAGTTAAGCAAAAGGAAGGGCTATTGAGCAGTTGGCAGCACCCAGGCAAATGCAGGATATTGCCCTGCTTCAAGCTGGATTTGCAGAGGAGGAAGAGAAGCTCTTGGGAAGGGGATTCAGGACCAGGCAGGCTCCCTCGTCTGAAACATGCTACAGAAATTCCCTTATGCTAAAAAGGGCTCAAGAGACATAGGTAGGCATTGGCACATCTGAAAAGCTGCCCCTGGAAAGGGCCTAATCAAAAGGTCCTCAAAATACCCATCACACCCTGCACATGGTGGTGCACGCCTATAATCCCAGCATTCAGGAAGTTGAGACAAGAGGACCGCTAAGAGTTCAAGATCAGCCTGGGGGCTACAAAAGTGAGCACAAGTCCGGCCCACATGGTATAATAAGACCCATCTCAAAAAAAAAAAAAAAAAAAATGCCCATCAATGTCACAAGAAGGTCCCCAAAGTCCAGCTGGGCATGAAAAGGGCCCAAAGTTCAAATACTGCCCCAGCCATATAAATCTGGATCGAGCTAACCCACATATCGAATCTGATTTGGGCCAAGTTATACAGCCAGCCTCCCTCTATTTCAGTTCACTCTTCTTCAAAGGGGAGACATTAGGACTCGCTTGGGCCATCATATGGGCACCATGGAGGCAAGAACTTAACAAGCAGCAGCACTCCACAAAGGTGTATTGACTTCTGTCTGGAGGGGGGCTATTCCGGTACTGTCTTGCAGAAGTTACATGAATAGTAGAGGAAATCAGGTCCCGAGTCACATGCTTCTGAGTAGTTATGGCTTGTGTTAAGATGTCGTCACCCCTCACCCCTGCAAAGCCTCATGAGGTGGGGCTTTAGGGTGTGTGATGTTGGGACTGAGTCAGGTACAATGCTAGGACCAGGAGTATTTCCATTAAGAGTGTGCGTGCTGCCTGCCCAAGTAGCCTGGCTAAGATATAAGGTGTACAAAGAGCCTAGGCTGTCCCCCACTTGCTTTGCCATCTCCTGCCCTCCATGAACGGTTTCTCCTCTGTGATGCCCATCTGCCATGCCCCCTGCCAGCCAGTTATGGACTGGAACCTCTGGAAACTGTGAGCTAAATAAATCTTTCCTCATTTAACCACAGCTAGGCACCCAGGAAGCCAGGATGGGTGAGGAGATCAGATAACACCTCAAAAGTACAACTTTCATTGACTCATATAACCTCAGCTACTTCCTCAGCCCTGACACCAGGTCCTTGCCATGTCCAGTAGATGGAACAGCCTTAGCACACAAGATGGCATTGGAGCTTTTGGTGCAGCCTGGACAGCAAGTCTGTGCAGGGCTTTGTGGTGGTGCTTTGCCAGGCTAGAGATCTGGAACTTTCCAAAACCAAGGCCTGGAAACCTCCCCAGCATTCTCGGCTTCTGAGCTCCAGGAACCCAAAGTTGGAAAACATCTTATCCAGAAATAACATGATTGAAGAAAGAAAGAAAGAAAGAAAGAAAGAAAGAAAGAAAGAAAGAAAGAAAGAACAAACGAACGAACATGATTGGCTCAAACTAGTCTGATCCCAGTTCCCAACTTCAGGGTTCAGTCATGAACCCCTCACACCCACTGTTCCCTGTCAGATATCCTCTCCTCTTCTTCTCAAGTCTTGCTAGGGTTCCAGAATCAGCTCAAAGTCCACCAGGGCCAGAAAACCTTCCTTTTCTCTAGCCCCTATCCATTCATCTCAAGTACATAATATGTCACTTAATCAAATACAATTTAGTAATTAAATGTTTTTCTTACATCTTTGTCACACTTTTCAACCGCACTATTAGCCTGGTCTCCACAGCTTGGCTTACCATGTCTTTCTATTCTCTGCATCGCCTCAGTGTACACTCTGTATCTCCTCACATACACCTTCACAGTCTTGGCCTAGATCACCTCTGTCATCAGAATACTGCCTATCTTCTTTGCTAAATGAATCTTCTTCATCCAACACTGGTATCACCCTGTCCCAAGCTCAGAACTATCAGTGACTCCCAGACTCCTTGGCTTGAACTCCAAGATTCCCTGGGACGTAGCTCAAGCTGGTACCTAAGGGTTTCCTATCATTTTTCTTTGCCCATGCTCTATACCGCAATTAAACTTGAAACTTGGCCAATTCCCAGATATAAAGCAATTTCTTCTCTTGTCGCCCTTCTTTATGCCATTCCTGCTACTTGGAGCTCTCTTCCTCTGCACCACAATTTGTTGAAATCTTGTCTATTGTTCAGGCACCAAGAGGAGGACGTTCTCCCTTCTGAAGCTATGTGGAAGTTGGCACCTCCTTTAGGGTGTTTAAGAGCAGGCCTGACTCTTATCACAGGGCTTTTTGTGTGCTCATTTATCCTCCTCTGGAAATGGAAACAGCTGGAGCAAGGCCCATCCTGTGTCTGCACAACTCAGTAAAGGGAGATCACAGTGGATGGCTAAAACAGCAGGCAGTTATTTCTCACACTTCTGGGGTCTAGGGAGCCAAGACCAAGGTGGCTATAGAACTCTTTCTGGATAGCCACTTTCTCACTGTGTATTCAAATTATGGATAGAGAGGGACAGAGGGAGGGAAGGAGGTAGGGTGGGAGAGAGAGCAAGAGCGAAAGTGAGAGAGAAAGAGAGAGAGAGGGAGGGAGGGAGGGAGGGAGAGAGAGAACTCTAGTCTCACTCTTCTCATCAGGAGATTATCCCAAACATGGGTCATCACTGCCAGGACTTCATCTAAACCTCATTAGGTCCCATCTCCAAACACTTTACCGCATTGGGAGCAAAAGATTCAACACATGAATGGAGTGGGGGCGTAAACATTTAATCCGTAACATCAAGTCTTTCCCACTTTGTCATATTTCCAAACATTTTCTTTAAAAGAATCCAAGAGTCTAAGGATTTAGTTACTTTGAAAAGCACAGTGCCATCAAACACAGGCTGGATGTCCCCCTCCCTGGGGGACTGGTGCCAATTTTTTCTGGCTCCAAAATTCAACAAAACTAAGAACTTCAAAGGATGTCAGCAAGGAGTCTGAGAGAGAAGGCCACCAATCCTTCCCTCCAGGATTCCTAATCATTGGATGCAAACTTTATGAGGCATGGAGGATTCCCAGGTCTGTCTGCCAGCATTCTTTGAATTCTAGAGCTGAAGTAATATAAGAAAAGGGGGAAGAGAGGCTATGTCGGCACTCAGGTGGCAGCTCAGGACTGTATGTTTAAATGAGAGTCCCTCCTGGGCTGGAAGAACAGCATGCTGCCCAGTGTGTGGCAGGATTCACGAGTCCCTTCTGCCCTTGTCACCCTGCTCCTGCCATGTATCAAGTTGTCCCTGGTCTTAGTCTGTCTCCTGCTACTGTAACAAAACCCTACAGACCAGCCAGTACACAATAAGCTTTTATTTCTCCCAGCTCTGGAAGCTGCAGTTTGGGTATCATCACTGGTCGAGGGCTCTCTTGCAATATCATATCATGATACAAGTGGGGAGGACAGGAGAATATAAGAAGGCAAGAGAAGCCTGAATGTGCTTTTAGGTCGAACTCCCTTTCAGGATAAAGAATCCACTCCCATGATCACAACACTAACCCACTTATAAAAGCAGAGCTACTGACCCGCTCATAAGGACAGCTCTCTCATGGCCTAATCACCCAGTAAAGGTTCACAAATCACTTGCTCCAGGCATTAAGCATTCAACACACGAACTTTAGGGGAGCATATTCAAGCCATAACACCCTACCACAATGCCCACAGTTCCTGTCTTCCCTCATCCTATGTATACACACACATATACACATATGCACGCATGTGAACATGCACACACAGAGACACAACACACATACACATGCGTGCACACACACACACACCCCAACAATCTCATCTGGACAATCTACCCAACTGAAATGGACTAGATGGGTAAAATCACAAAGAAAACATGGAACAATCAAGAACCTAAAAGCAGGAGTCTGGAGCTAAGATGTCCCAGTCTCAGCCTCCTCTGGGATGGGTGTGGTCTCCACAGCAGTAACTACAGGCAGCCCACAGAACTACATGTGCTGCTCCTCTCCTCGAGGATGGAATGAGCCTGACCTAGCAGCAGGAAGCCAAGCTGCCCCCTGTTCTACATCAACAGTATCTTCTCACTTCAGGTGTTTCTCTCTGGAGAGTGGGGGTAAAAGGGCATTATTCACTGCAGCCCTCACAGCCAATGAGCTCCTGGCCTTCAGGGTCCCTGCCTGCCCTGCACCTCCAAGGATAAGAATCAAACAGCCAAGCTCAGAGATGGCTGTGCAAAAGAAAGCCTGGCCTCAGGAACTGAGGCAGGAGGAAGGACCCAGCCCCTGCGGGACATCACAGGGCCCGAGCTGGCTCTATCAGTCCTCTCCCAAGAGCCTGGGGCCACCTGAACCATGTCTCTGATCATAACAGGTTTGTAGCTGTCTCCATTTGGCTTGAAAACAACGAGTTTTTTTTGTAGTTTTGAGTTTAAGATCTTCAGACCCCTCCTTCTGTTCTTTTCCTTATTAAAGTTTCCCTGGCCCGGTTTATGTAATATCCAAAAATCAATTGCTTATTTTCTTGTCTGTTTAGAAATGAAAGTGGGGCTTCGGGGGGAGCCTGCAAGCCAGGAGGCAGCCCCAGGCTGAGCCAGAGGCGCTGGGAGGGAAAGGGCCGCTGGCAGCTGGCTTCTAAGCTTAGATGTGAAGGAGCTGAGAGCTCAGTGTCTCCCCGGGCCTCAGGTTAAAAAAGGCCCCCAGAGAAGAGCACTCAGTTGACAAAGACACTGGCTGCCCTCCTGTGAGCTCCTCAACCCAAACAAGGCCTGGAGCGCCTAGTCCTCCTGCAGCTGCAGCCCAACCAATGGGGCCAGGCTGGGCCAGCCTGTGGCAGCAATAGTCCATCTTTAAAAGAAAGCAGTGTGGATTTGTCTCCAAGAAGGCTGTATATTTAGGAATGAGTGGTCCAAGGTATTCAAGAGGGAAACATCTAGGAAACTCTAAGAGAAGCAACAAAAAAGCCCTGCCAGACTGTCAAGACAATAAAAATTGCCAGGGTTGCCGGCAAGAAAGGGATGAACAAGTGGAGCAGAGTGAGGTTTAGGGTAGTGAAACTATTCTGAATGTAGCCTAGTGCTAAGTATGTAACTTTACATATTTGTCCAGATCCACAGAATGTCCAATGCAAAGACTGAACCTTAAAGTAAACTGTGCAGTTAGCTAATACTAATGCCCCAATGTTGAGTCATCAATTGTTTTTGTTTTGTTTTTTGCAGTACTGGGGATCAAACTCAGGACCTCCAGCTGGCTAAGCAGGTACTGAAGCTGATGAGCTATCTCCCCAGCCCCTAATCAGTTGTAACTAATGTACCTCACTAGTGCAAGATGTTGGTAATATGGGAATCCGTGAGGGGGTTAAATGGAATATCTATGTGATTCCAGTTTTACTGTCAAGCTACACAGATCTAAGAAATGATCTATTAATTAAACAAACATGTAAGCCACAAACTTAGAAACCACCCAAAAGTCTTTCAATGGGTGAACAGTTAAATAGTATCACAGGAATACCACAAACTATACATGAATCTTATGTGCCCATCAAAGGGGTGTATTGAAGGATTGGTTCCCAACTTGTGGACTACTAGGAGGTGGTGGAAGCTTTAGGAGGTAGAACCAGGTGGAAGGAAATTAGGCCACGGGGGATCTGGCCTTGAATGTGTGTTGTCCCTTTGCTCCCCAGCCACCAAAAGGTGGAGAGGTTTTCTCTACTACTTCTGTCCTGATGTTCTAGCTCACATAAGCCCAAATGCAACCAAAGAAAGAAACCATAGACTGAAACCCCTAAAACTGTTGAAATAAACCTTTCATCTTTCTAAGTTGATTATTTCAAGTATTATTAAGTAACAGAAATCTGACAGACACACCAGTGGAATTAAAAGTATCCAACAATAAAAAGGAATGCACCACGCATGTGGGTACACCACACAACACACACACACACACACACACACACACACACACACACACACACACGGCCCTGGGTTCCAATAACAGAGCTGCTGACTTGTCATGTGACCCTAGACAAGGGACTTAGAGTTTGTGTGTCTGAGTGCAGCTCCAGTGCAACCTTTCCTTCCAGCCCACCCCACTGCCTTACTCTTGTCTAATGGGATGAGACAGGAGCTAAATTTGATGCCTTTGTATATTCCCTAGGAGAAATAAGCTCTCTGTAGGTCCTGGCTTCTTAGTAACCCTGATGGGTTTGCCCCTCCCAGCCAACCACCCACCCACCAGGACTTTCCTTTGACCAGCTCACCCCAGACCCTGCTCTGCAGGACCCAGAGCCCATGTGTCAGGGGCAGCATTCTGGAACCACCTCCTTACCAGCCCCTCCCAGCCCAGCCCTCTTCTGCTCTTCTGACTTGCCCATACATCACCAAGAATACAATTCCCTTTTTCTAAAAAAAAAAAAAAAAGAAAAGAAAAAGAAAAAAAGAAAGAAAAAGAAAAAAGAAAGCCATTTTGCTCTGAACTAACAGAGTCAGGCCTCATTGTTCCCAATATAACCAACCAATTTCTGAGCTAGAAGAGTGCTGAGTTGGAGCAGGAAGATGGGCAGCTGGGCAAGGTTGGCTGGTGTGGAGGGAAGTGGGAAGTTGAGAATACTAGGAGGTGAGGAAGCCCTCTGCTCAGAGCTGGGAAAGAGGGACTTGGGGGTCTCTGGAGGCTCAACTAGAGATGACACCTGGATTTTCTGGTCTCTGTTTCCTGGTCTCCTCACTGCATTTAACTGCAGGCTTAATGTAAGTTCTCTGGAATGTAAGTTCTCTGAGAAAGTCTGCTTTAAGTCATTCTTGCCTGCCCTAATATCTCCTCTTGCTTTGCTACAAGTTTCTACAGCAAGGAGTGGTAGAACATCTCTAGAACTGGGGAGACCACACCTAGGTTCTGCTTGTGGGGAGTTCTACACACACCATTGCTATTATAAATTACATTTATGAGCAGGAATCATATTTATTTATCTTGACTTCTCCAGTTCCAAATACTGTTCCAGACTCACAGTAGAAAGCTAATAAATGTCAAATGAACAGAATATACGAGCAGCTGATATTTCTGGAACAATTGTTGATTGACTGACATGAGTTATCTAAAGGGACATCAGAATGCTCTGAAAAGAAATAAATTCATTTCCCATAGTCCTTAGAACAGAACTGCCCAACCGACCTGGGGGTTGATCAAAATGTTCTGTATCCGGGCCACCCAATACATAGCCACTAAATACAGGGAGCCACAAAGCACTGGAATTGTGCTATTGTGAGTGAGGAACTGGATTTTTAAATTTTAGTTAATTTCAAGTTACATAGTCACATATGGCCAGTAGTTACTAATTGCGCAGGTATAGTTCTAAAAGCAGGTGCCCTTGGAAGCAGGCTGGTGACTTATAAATAAAATGAACATAAAACCATCTGCTAGTAGTACCATGATTAAGTGCCTGGCTCTGGAGCCCTAATATCTAGAGTTCTAATGCCCACATCACAAGTTACTAGTGAGTTATTTAACTCTATGTGCTTTTATTCTTCATCTGAATAACGTAAGTTAATATTTACCATATGATAGAGTCCTGTAAGGATCTAATGAGCTAATAATTAAAACAGTGGCTGACATAATGGATATTTAAAATTGTATGTTGAGTTTGAATGTGCAGTTACAGATGACAGAAGTGCATTCTGGGAAATGCAGAGTTAGACTGTTTCATTACACAACCCTAGATGGTATGGTCTCCCTATACCCAGGCTGCGTGGCACAGACTCAGACTGTGACTGAAAGAAATGCTGTTATGAAGCACATGGCTATATTCACTTGCCTTTACTAAGTGTCAAACACTGTGAAAAAAAAAAAAAAAAACTTGACAATAACCTGGAGGGCAAGGGATGCTTAAAAATCAAATTAAAGGTGAGAAACTGAGGCTAACAGAAGTGAAGAGATTTGAGCTGACTCTGCCTAATTCCAGAACCTCTACCCCAAGTAGATAAATAAGATCATATATATGACCTATGCTTAGTACACATTAATAGTTCCCAACCTGTCTCATTTACTCTTCTCTCGTTTCTGGGACAAATACCTGACACCCAAAATGAAGGAAGGAAAGGTTTCTTTAGCTCATAGTTACTGAAGGTTTCAGTCCATACTTGGTCAGCTCCAAGGCAGACTAGCACATGACCAAGAGCAGCAGTTCATGGTGGTGGGATAGCAATGAAATGGTGACAGAGGCAACTGACCAACCAGGCCAGCAGAGAACAGCAGAGTGAATCTTTCTCTCTGTCTCCTTTATAGTACATTCAGGCTCTCTGCCTCAGCCTATCCACCTCAAGCCACACCCATAATCCCAGCCATACTCAGACCCATAATCCCATCAGCACTAAAACACACAATCCTAGTGGATCATGAGTCAAGTCTCAAACTCTAGAAGTCCCCGCCCCATGATCACATGATGCTCTGGGCGGACAACTAGACACAAAGCATAACACAATCAGAGGCAATTTTCCATGCCAGGAACAGCCAGTAGTGTCTAGAAACATTCAAGGTGTCACAAATAGGGGCAGATCTTACTGGAATCCAATGGAAAGAAGCCAGGGAAGTGGTTGAACATCCCTCAGTGCATGGGATAGCTCCGCAGCAAAGAACTATTCAACCCAATTGTCCAAGTGCTAAGGCTAGGATCTACACAACAAGGAGATATATCTGCCTATTTCTGGCAGAACTCATCACCGGGCATCAGGAATAGCAGGCTGGCAAGTCAAGGAGTCCAGGGGAAACAATTCAGCCCTTAAAAATCACAGACATTCTCGTTGGTCACACCTAAAGACTATGTGCCCAGCGTTGCAAGGGAAGGGGCAATGTTTGAAAGACAAAATCTCCACTTTCTAGACCCTGGGGACGAAGTAGCACTGATGAGAGGTTAGAGAAGAGGAAGGAGGATCCAGGGGGCTGAGTCACTCTAGACAATAAAGGGAGTTGGAGAATCACTCCATCCCATTATTTTATTTCTGAGTGAGAGGCACAGAGAAGAAGGGCCCAGAGCCACCAACAAGATGGACCAATAGTAGGGAGCTCCTACCGATGGCAAGCACTCCCAAACTAATTATACACAAAGCATGAATGATATACTCCACTAGAGGATGTTGGAGTCAATGTTCCATTGGACTGAACAGTGCCCAGTCTCCAGCTAGGTTAGCATGGCATCCCACGACATCAACAGCAATAGCATCTCTATCTACTGAGCACTACCCCATGCCATTAGCTTGAAAATGACCCTATTTTACTAAGCCAACCATATCCAGCCCCAGGCTACCAGACTCGAGGAGAATGGCTCTTAGCCACCAGCTGTCCTTATCTTTTGGCATCAGACAGGAGCCTAGGCAGTGACTGAAACGGGCCCACACTTGGCTCTGTACCTCCACACAGCACAACTGGACAGCACGCCTGCCCTGCCCTCACCTTGCACCTTCATCCAGAACTGATCTACTGCAGAAACCTCAAAGGTCTCGTAGACCTTGGTACACACCTCTATCTGGCACAGAGTAGGTGCTCTAGCAATGTTTATTAAAATGCACCACAATGGGGAGGTTGGCTCCTTGTGCTCCACAGAGAGACAGCAAAGTGATGGCTCCTCCCCATCCCTGCTTCGGACAAGCTCTGCATTTGGCATTCATAGCCCAGAAGCACCAGCGAGAGAAGACAAGAGCACATGGCAGTCAGTGTTGGAATCGACAAAATGCTGGGACATTTAGAGCTCACATGCTAAATGTTTGGAGATCAGGAGCCAGGGAGCAAGGAACAGAGACCTCATCGGATCCAAGCACTGGGCTAGAACTGGAAGGAAGAGGAGGCGTCTCTGGAGAGATGTGGAGTAAACAGTGAGGGGAAAGGCACTCCCAGTGGAGGGATCTGTGAGAACACAGACACAGAGGCAGGCAAGGCAACTGTGGCGGTGACAGGGGATTTCATTTGGTCAGAGCCCAGGAGGCAAAACAGGAGGCCTTGTGAGAGGGGCTGGGCAGTGGGAGTCCAGAACATCCTCTAGGTGGAGGCTGACCGGTGTTAGTGATGCCTCGAAAGGGATTTGCAAGGGAATTATTTACAGTGGTAACAAGCAAGCGCTCATTTAGCTTATATCCCACATTATACAAACACGGCATTGAGCTCTGCAAGTTAAGGCCCTAATGCCACTCTAAATTAAATTCATCAGTGTCTTAATTAAGATCTATATTTAGTTCTTAATTAAAGGGGAGAGAAAAATCCACGATGAGATTTAGAATAGAGATAAATCATCCTTCTGCCAGTATAAGGGCCATATACCCAGCCACATTCAAGACTTGGCCCCCTACCAAGGACAACTGTATTTTAATCTTTCTACCTCCTGCCTTTCTCTCCCTTCTTCCTCCTTCATTACTTCTTCCACTTATTCTACTTCTATTTATTGAGAACCTAATATGTTCTAGATGTTGAGCTTTGATCCTGTATGAAATAAAATGCATAGGCTCTGCCCTCAGGGAGCTCACAGTCCAAAGAAGAATGCCAGTGGACGCACACATATCTCAGCTTCAAGATGCTCTGGGTCACTGGGGTCTTCCAGGGATAAAAGTCCTGACGCCTAGATACCCTGGGCAATGCAAAGGAAGAGCTGCCACTGTCCTGCACCCGCGTGGGTAGTGACTTGCCTTGAGATTTTGAACAAGGTTCTTCAACTCTTTGCATTCAACCTTGTTGAAAACAAAACAAACCCAGTGAAGGTTTAGAGCACAGTAGAGAGATTCAGGGCCAAAGCTATCAGCTATCAGGACATGTTCAGTCCTGACCCACCTTGCTCTTTGGCTTTGCGCCCATCACTATCTCCTAGACTTTCTGTTCCCAGGCCTGCTCAGTGAGATCATCCTCTTTGCTCCCTATCTCTCATTGATTGCTAGGAGGACCAGTTAAGACAATGGCTGGGGCTCTGTAAGTAGTCACATTCTGTAGACTTTTATGTGATTATTTTTGTGACATTTTCATGGCATTAAAGATCACCCAAGTGATATGGTGAATACTCTTTAAACAACTCTTTAAAGATTCAGGTGTAAAATTAGGAAATCTCCAGCAAAGAACAAGTTTTGAAATTCGAGTTTGGGTTTTGGTTTGGACAAGATCAAATTGATGGTCAGGGGACATTATGAAGAACCATTATTGCTCTATTAGCACATCCATAGGTGATCAACTGTGGCTTCCTGGGTGACACAGAAGCCTGGCAGGCTCTGGAGGGGGTATGTAGCATTTGTCACACCAGCCAGAAAGAGCCTTAAAGATGGCATGTGGGTCCTCCATTCTCCCTGCCCTCAGCATGCTGAGCCTGCTCCAGGGGGCCAGGGCAGGGCAGTCCCTCCAGACTCCACTCCACCCTCCTTTTGCCCCTCCTTTTGCCCCAAGCTGAGGATGAAGGAACAAGAAGGCGAATAAGGGGACTGTGCTCATCCCTTCCGCCTGAGATTCCGGGACTTGCTGTTTTCTGAGGCGCTCTCCCATGAGATGACATATGTGAGAAGGTCTGACTCCTGGGAGTTCAGGGCACTTGGTAAGCACAGTTAGCAGGGGACACATACCAGAACCCAAGCCTGCCTGTACTAAGGACCATTTCCCAGAAGACACATAGATAAGTGAGCCTGGGCTCCTGCCCTCAGCAGACGAGAGTAAAGCAAAGCCAGGACCACTAAGAGAGACAGACCTGAAGTCACCAGGATTTTAAGCATCTATTTGATCTGTTCCCCAGATCAGTTCATCATCGAGAGCCCACACTCACACCAGAGCTCCAGGACTGCTGGGACCCTGCAGGGACCTAATCAAACCATGACAGAGTCTGTGCCACCCGTGGTAGCTCTGGCAGAGGCTGCCCCATGGGGGCGGGCAGGTAGCTGGCCAGCAAACCAAACGGATGGAAGTGCATCCATCCCTGATGGGAAAATATTGTACAAAGGTACACAATCAAGCAAAGGCCAGTTAAGTAGCCAGAGTAACGTCTGCGTGGTGCGAGGGGATGGGTCAGAGGATGCAGGCAGAGTGGCCTGAACCAGCCTCAGGGGAGCGTCCATGAGCGCCTCCAGGGGTCAGCCTCCCAGGCCTGGAGGAGAGATCAGAGAGGGAGGCCGCGACCCAGCTCGCCAGGGAGCCCCCCCCGCTCCTCTATGTGCGGCGCAGTTCGCGCACAGACGAGCACCTCTTCCTAGAAGAGCCCCGGAAAGGTAGGGTCACGCTGCTTTTAGAGAGCTGGCGACTTGCTGCCAGAGAACAGGCACTAAAAGCCGTAGACCCTGCGGGTGCAGCTGGTCGGAGAAGCGGCGGGGTGGGCGCGGAGCCGGCCGGGTAGTTAACTTGGCACTATCGGTGCATCAAAGCGTTGCAGCTGTGGCTCGCAGAGCCGGCGTCGCTTTCTTCTCCCAGCTCCCTTCTCCTGGATTAATCAGCGGCTACAGCGCGGCGCTTTGATCCCCGAAATCAAACCCACCGTCTGATGGGTGACTTGATGTTATGCTAATCCGAGCTGATTGAGCTGAGATAATTACACTTCATCCAGGTTTCCTGGGAGTTCCGAATAAATATTGATGCACATCTGTCCCCCGCTCAGGTGTAGCGGGAAGCTTTGCTCTGGCAACAGTTTCCGCCCGCCTGGCCTGGGAGCGAACGCTGCCGCCGCCCACTCTGGTTGCCACTTGGCTCGGGGAACGGGGCATGCAAGGCTGATGGGCCCGAGGCTCGAGACGCCCAGTGAAAGGACAAAGACCTGGACCGTGGTAGGCGCCCAGGTTAGAGCTGCGACGTCGCCCCCACCGGAGTACAGGCTGCATGCTGCCACCCTGTGCCGGGACCTCTCTGAGCCTGCAAATTTCAGCGAAGATAAAATGAAGTGCGCGGCAGCCGGGCACTGAGCGCACTCGCTCCAGCCGCCAGGCCCGCAGGGTCCTCACCACTGAGGGCTGGGATCCTGGAAACCGGGCACAGCCTCCCGGCCGAGAAGCTCGGGCTGCACGCTCCAGGCAGTATAAAGATGAATAATAAAGAAAACGTTCCTGTGGCTCTGCTCCTCCCCGCGGGCTAATTAGGTCTTGTTTGTAAAGCATTTGGAAGACAAAATGTGCCCCAGTGTTAATCAGCCTTAGCCCCATTCCGATGCACATCCGCACAATGCGGGGAAACTCCCAGGGTCCCTTGCCAGCCCTTGGCGCGCGAGGACTGCAGCGGGAGACCTCCTGCTGCTCCGTTCCTTTTCTAGGCTCCTTCTCCAGATGGGAGAAGGAAAGGCCGATGCTAAACACAACTAACCGCAGCTGTAGGGCTGGGGCGAAAGCTCAGCAGTCTAAGTGCCTGCCTGGCAAATGTGAGGACCCGGGTTTGATACCCAGTACATGAGGCCCATGCCGAGCTAGCCACTGAGACCAGGCATGGTGGCTCATGGCTGTAATCCCAGTGGTGAGGAGGCTGAAACAGGAGGATCACTAGGAGTCAGAGATATGTAGCAATATCCTGTACCAAATAAATAAATAAATGATTTTTTTTTAAAAAACCACAGCTTTGCTCAGCTACCCCAAGTAAGAGCCTCTGCCTAAGGAGGAGCCCACCTTTTGAAGGAATAGAAATCTGTCTGGAGCCAAAGGGGATCTCCTACTAGTAATTGCAGGGATGCTTTAGGGAGTGTCTCCTGAATCTTACAGAGTTTCTGGTTGACCCCAGCGCTGCCACCACTGACACCCATTGTCCAACCAGGTGTCTGGTGAGGTCCATTCTAGAACTGAAGAACCTTGGGGACACAGACCTGAGCTCAGGGCTGGCTCTGGGTATCCCAGGTCATCATCCTGGAGATCTCTCCCTTGCCTTCAGAATGAGGCTGCCCCGGAAGTCTTAAACCCCACTCAGAGGGTTATCTACTCCCCCTTCCATCTTTAGGAGAGATCACAGATCTGTGGCAGCCCCCGGACAAGCAGTGAAAGCTGCTGTATCACACAGCCAGTTGGGGAGACTGGCCAAATCCCAGGCTCAGCTCCTCCCCCGGTGCTGAAGATTCATCTTAGCACTGCCTTAGAACAGCTACAGCATAATTTGGAACTCTTTCCGATGAAAAACAATAACAAATGATGTCCAAGGCCCTTAGAATTTACAAACTGCTTTAGGCGTGATCTGAATATGAACAAGCAACAGAAGCTGAGAGCCCTTACAAAAGTTGCCCTACAACAGGCCCCGGCTGAGTGGTAGTACCAGGCAGGAGCCCAGAAATATTCCCATCAGAACTGTGCAATGGGGTCTACCTTCCGAGAGAGGAGGTCACGGTGGTACTTCTTTCCACACACTTACTCTTGCATATGCTGTTGTTCACCGTTGCTTTCCCACATCTGAGGCTGAGTGCCTAGAAATCCTCCTCAGAAGCATGAGAAGCCTCCAGGGTGGCTGGGTAGGAGACAACCCCACAAAACAGGACTAGGCCTGACCGACCCCTTCTCACCCCTGAAATTCCTAACACAGAGAGGGCAGGGAGAATGACAGAGCATGATAATAACAGAGTTCATTAATGTTTACTGAATTCCAAGCCGTGGTATAATGGTGAAGCTGGTAGCCTAAGGTCTGTGAAAAGGAAGGGGAGGGAAGGAGCGAAGCTCATGACCTTTCCTGATGCACACCCTTTCTCCAACTTCCATGTGTTTAACGAGTCATCTGGAGAATTTCTTTAAACACCCCCTATGTGTACACACACACACACACACACACACACACACACACACACTGAGCACTGAGCCCCCAGAGACCAACCGCATGGAAGTAAAGGGAAGGGAAGAACTCTGAGAAGCTATGGAGACAAGTTTCCTGCAGGTGTGCCACCAGCTGGTCTGCAGGGCTGGCCTGAGGACAGCACTCTCCGTGGCTTCCTCTGAGGGCTTTTAGAGAAAAGAGCAGTTTGTCAGACCCCACAGTCACCACTTGGCACTGGGGCAATGGGTCAGTAGGTGTGATGCCTGCCAGCAACTTTGGGAGACACCACAGGATCACCTTACCCACAAGAAGCCCAGAGACTATACCCCTGGAAATGTTTTCTTTTAAAAACAGAAGAAAATAAATAATCTTTCAAAGAAAGCAAAATGCTTAGTATATATTAATTTACTCCTCTGTGTTCCAAAACAGTCATAAAATAGATGTTTGTTTGGTGAATCCTGTAAGCAAATTTACAGAGAGGGCCATAGTGTTACACTGTGGCCTGGGGCAGGAGGCTGAGGGGCTTGAGGAGGGAAAGCAACTAACCTGGAGCCCAGGCTGATGAATCCTGAAGCTACCCCAGCCCCTCATTTGTGGCACCCAAAGCCAAATGGGAAGAGGAAGCTTCTGAATGGCCCCTGGGGTCCTCATAGTGACTCTGATTGACAATGGGGCTCCCTAGGCAGGCCCAGCAAAGGTCCCTTGATCAATCTTGGTCCTACAAGGTGGGCTCCACAGGAGAAAGACAAAAAAAGAAGGCTGGGTGGAGGAGAAGGAGGATCTGGCCTTCTGAGTCTTTGCATAGTAAAACAATGAAGGCAGAGAGGGAGCCAGACAAGCACATTTTATTTCATGATATTTATTTTTGATCACCAGCTGGATGTTCGCTACTCTTTGAGAAAAAGTGGGGAGAAAAAGGAGAAGAAAGAGAGGAGTTGCCACTCTGGCTAGGCCTGCTTCTCCAAGGCTCTCGCTGGTCTTCTCACCCTGCTGCCTCCCCTATGTGCCCTCAGTACCTTGCAAGGCCCTAAAGTTTGTATGTGGTAAGCAAGCAGCCCCACCTGAAGTCAGAGGCCACATTCACTAACCCAGAAACTAAAACGCCTGAAGAAAACAGGCTAATCAAATTATACATTCCTGAGAACCATTTCTAAGCCAGTACATTCCTTAATCTTAATTAGAAATCTAAGCAGCTCCCACTGTCTCTGTAATCAACATTTAAACAGCACTGACCCCCACGGCACTAACCTTGAGAGACACACAGGTCTGTACAGGAGCTGGGGCTGCCCCTCACTGGAGAACAGGTCATCGTAGGGCTGTGGGCAAGGTTGAACCACTCAGCTGCCTCTTGGCCCCCCATGTCCTCCCCTCCTCAGTGACACATATACAGAGTAATCTATCTGATTGCCACCTACTCCCCAACACTCGTAACTCAGGACCTTGATTTAATCGCCTAACAATTAGAATACTTTTCTAACTGGCCCACTCTCTGTTGCACCCAACAGTCTTTCTACAAACCATTTCTGATCCTATAGATGCCTATAAAACTCTTAACCCTTCCAGACCCCTCCCCAGCAATGTGCCCCTGGTTTTGTGGTCTGGCCCCAGCCTGCCTGGTTATCTTACATTCCCAGGATACTGAATGACTGTCATTCCTTGCATACACTAAGGGTTCTCACTAATGATTTTTATTTTGCTTTTTTTTTTTTTTCTACTGGAAATTAAACCCAGGGCCTCACACATGCTAGGAAAGTGTTCAGCTACAATCTTGGTAAACTGCACAGGCTAATCTCAAACCTGTAGTTCTCTGTGTCAGCTTTCTGAATTGCTGGGGTTACAGGCATGCACCACCCTACCTGGCTTCTTCTGGCTTTAGTTCCTATTTACTCATCAGAACTTGCAAAGAAAAAGTATGGCCTACAGGGGAATCTTTTATCCTTTTAATTTTATTTTTTCTTTATTTTTATCAATTTATTGAAATATAATTTGTAGAACAGAACACTCATCTCTTTTAAGATTTTCGTATATGAGCCCAGCCCAAACCCCACCGCTGGGAGCTGAGCCTGCGCACCCGCTGCGGGTAAGCCCCTGCGCCCCTCTGCCCCGCCTCTGCGTTCCCGCGACTAACTTCCTGTCCCAGCCCAGCCCAAACCCCACCGCTGGGAGCTGAGCC
>PVJA010025698.1:0-30411 GCA_004027025.1 Myocastor coypus
CACTTTCTTATTTTGAGGCAGAGTCTCACTAAGTTATTAAGTTGCCCAAGCTGGGCTTGAACTTGCTCAGTCTCCCAAAATGCTGATATTATAAGCATGAGACATAGCTTCATATAATAAAGTACACATATATTGAGCACAGGACAGTTAATTTTACATATATACACCTACCTACATACCAATCCTCATATTAAAACAGAGTATTTCTAGAGTTCCAAAAGGCTCACTTGTGTTCTCTTCCTAGTCCATAGTTTTCCTAAAAGACATTCCAGCAATTAGCACCACAAATTAGCCTTACCTGTTCATAAACTTCATATGCACATATATTATATTGTACGTCCCTTTATGTCTGATATCTTTTTTTTTTTTTTTTTTTTTTTTTTTTTGCTAGTCTTGCTTCTTTTGATCAAAATCATATATATATAATTTACCTATTTTGGATCCTGACAGTAGTTTTTTCCAATCTTGTGGAGTATCCCACTGTGTGATTATCCTATAATCTATTCTACTATTGATAGACATACATGTTGCTTATAGATTTTGATAAATCTTGTACTTAATTTTTGATGGAAAAATACACTAATTTCTTTTGAGCACACAGCAGGAATAGAAATGCTTGTTGATAAAGAAGATGTGTATTTAGCTTTAAAAGATATTGCCAAATGGTTTTCTAACATACTTATGCCAAATGACATTTCCACTAGTGATGTACTCCACATTCTGGTTGGCACTTGATACTGCCAGTGTTCCTATTTTAGTATTTTTGATTGGGATAGTGTTTAACTCATTATAATGACTAATGATATGGAGTGCCTCTCATGCTTAGGTGCCATTTGGGTTTTTGCCTTTTGAAATGTCTATTCAAATCTCTTCCTCATGTGTGTGTGTATGTGTGTGTGTGTGTGTGTGTGTGTGTGTGTGTGTTTGATGTCTTTTATTACTGATTTATAAGATTTTTGGATTTTGATATTTTTCTTTCAGCAAATCAAAGAATGAGTATGAAAAAGAAATCAAGGTTATAGAATAAAATTTAAAATTTTAATTGACAAATATAGGACCTATATAACCAACAACAGCAAAGCACATATTTATTTGTGTTTATGTTACTTTAAGCCCATAAAGAATCAACAAGTTCGAAAGAATATATCCAATGAACACAATGGAGGAAACTAAAAATCAATAATAATCCAGGTGTGGTGGCACATACCTGTAACCACAGCACTTTGAGAGGCTGTGGCATAACGACTGCCAAATTTGAGCCTCTGTCCCACCCCAAGCAACAAAATGATTTATCAAGACCCTATCTCAAAAAAAAAAATTATAAAAGGGCTGAAGACATAGCTCAGTGTGTGAAGATCCTGGGTTCTACCCTCAGTACCAAAACAGAAACTAATCAATAACCCAAGACCTGAAATTAACGAACAAAATTCAAATAATTTATGGGGGAGATCACAATTAAATCAGAAAATATTTCAATTAGAATAAAATATACTATATGCAAACATGGTGTTTATAAGCTGAATTGATAAGTGGTTACAGAGGGAGAAACTGATAGATACATAATAATGTATGAAAAAATGTTAATGGTAGAAAGTAGCATAAACAAATGTTCTCTGTAAAATCCTCTCAATTTTGCTGTATTAAAAGCTTTTGTAGCCGGGCGTGGTGGCGCACGCCTGTAATCCCAGCACTCAGGAGGCTGAGGCAGGAGGATCGCTGTGAGTTCGAGACCAGCCTCGGCTACAAAAGTGAGCTCAAGGCCAGCCTGAACTGCACAGTGAGACCCTGTCTCAAAAGGACAAAATAGATAAATAAATAAATAAATAAATAAAAATAAAAGCTTTTGTAGCAAAAAGCTGATAACCAGCAAAATAAACACAAAGCAGAGAGAAAAAAATGATTGATATGAGAAGAAAAAAAAAAAGCACAATAGAAAAAAATCAACAAAGAAATCTTTGAAAAGGCCAATTAAATTGATAAATTTCTATTAAGATGAATCAAGACTATAGGGTAGGTATAAATAGATTAGCAGAGTGCTTGCCTGTCATGTTTAAGGTCTTCAATTCCAAGCACTATTAAAAAAAGACAAGATAAATCAAGAATAAAAGCCAGAGACACAGACACATATACTCCTCTTGCCATTTAATGTTCTGTGCCACCCTGAGAATTTGCCAGCATGAGAGCATCACCAGTATTATGCCCAAGGTCTCTAATAGTTGTACTCAACCTTGACTATATATTAAAAACTAATGGACTAGATAGCTTTGTGGAAATGAAGTTCAACAACTCCTGTGAGTATTTAGAAAGGAGAACCCTCTGAGAACCATCAAAAATGAGTGTAGCTCTATCACCAATTTCATATAGATCTTGTGTTCTTAAAGTAAAGAAACCAGCTAAGTCTACTGAACTTCTAACCTAGGGAGCTATAACCATGCCAAGTGTGGTAGGGCACACCTGTAATCTCAGCACTCAGGAGGCTGAGATGGGACATCTAAGAGCTCAAGGCCAACTTAAACTGCATTGTGAGAAACCTGTCTCAAAAAAAGAACTGTGTTCTAGAAAACAAGATTATTACTTTAATTCCCAGTACAAAAGAAAACAAAAAATACAAAATAATAAAATGAAATAATAAACATATTATTTACAGCCAAAAAGAAAAGAAAAATGCTAATAACAAGTATCAAATGAGAAGACAGAATCCCTACAAATCCAGCAGCCATAAAAAAGAAGTACAATAGCATAAACTTTTTGCCTGCAAATTTTAAGATTTAGATGAAGTTGATAAAACTCAGGTTAAACAATTTTTCATTCCACATGGGAGTAGACAGAAAATCTGAATAATCATAAACCTACTGAAGCAACTGACTATATAACATGTATAATTTAAAAGCTATTATTACTGATCAATCCTTGATCAATTCTTACATTAAGTGCATTGCCACTGAGCTCCAGCTCATTTATTCAACAAATATTCATTAAGTGACTATGGTATGCTATAGGAAGTACTGGAGTGGTGCATGGTAGCCCATGTCTCTAATCCCACTACTCTGAGAATCTGACATAAGACCAAAATTTTAGTATTTTTGCAAGTCTAAAAATAAAGGACTGGGAAGATAGTGAAGTGTGGAGAGCTGTGTACCGCCGTACCCTAAAGATGGCGCCGGCTTCCGCCTTCCACCCCCGAGGGGTGAGTGCTCTCCGCAGTTGTTTATTACCATATATGGTCAAGGCTGAAACCCCTGGCTTGCTTCCGCGTATGTGGACCTACCATTGAGTGCCACGTAGCTAACCGGAATTGGATGCTCGGGAGTATTTAGTTAGAAGCCCGAGGGTGCTCGGGGGAGAAGGGAGAAGTAAGAAAGACAACCGGGGGAGAAGGAAGAAAGACAACCGAGATTGTACAAGGGTCCTGAATAAACCGCTGAAGGAAGAACTGTGTGTTGCATCCTCCTTGCTGGCAAGGCGGCGCGCGACAGTGAAGTGGTCTAAGTTCCTGCCTGGCAAGTGCAAGGGCCTAAATTCATTTCCCAGGACCACATGAACACTTTGGAGGCTGAGACAGGAGGATGACTATGAGTCCAAACTGTTGATATAGTGAGACACTGTATCAACAGCAACAACAAAAAATAATAAAAATAAGCAAAAATAGAAAAGGGCTACAGATATAGCTAGATGTGAAATATCACAAAAATATTTATATGGCATATAACTGCAAATAAAATACACACTCTCTGCCTATGTAGTACAGTAAACAAGTAGTCAAATTAATATGCTAGCAAAAATATTATAAAGTATGATAAATGCTATTAAGTAGGGAAAAAGAGTAATAATAGGCATCTTTAAAGAAATGATATTTCATATGAAACATAAAAGACTTTAAGTAATCAATGAGTAAAAAAAGAATTCCAGACAAAAGAACCAGTACATGTGGCCTTGAGATAGAAAAAAGATTAGCTGGGCTGGTGACACATGCCTGTAATCCCGGCACTCACGACACATGGCAGGAGGATCACCATAACTCTGAAGCTAGCCTGAGCTATATAGTAAGTTCAAGGCCAAGCTGAACTATGCAGTAAGGCCCTAACTCAACACATAGATACATACATAAAAATCAGCCTATTATAGGAATGAAAGGCCAATATGTTTGAAACACTATCAACAAATGGTAATTGACAGAAGACGGACCACTTAGGATTTAACAAATGAAATTAAGAACTTTATGCTAACTGCAATGAAAAATTAGAAGAGAATGGAACTAGAGGTACAACTCAGTAAGAGTACTTGCTTAGCATATGCAAGACCTTGAGTTAAATACCCAACACCATCAATAAAGTATAATAGTCCAGGTAAGTGACTACTATGATAGCCAAGCAAGAGTTGATGGATCAGGAATTCAGAAAGGTGATGATGCCAAGTAATTATAATAAGGTACATACTGAAGACAGAATCAATAGAACAGGACAGAGTGGGGACAGAAGAAGAGGAGAAAGAGAGGGAGAAGGAGAAGAAAAAAGAAAGAGAAGAACTAAAGTATAATTAATCCAGGATTCTGGCTTGAGCAGTGGCTAGAAGTGCTATTTAATAAGATGTGAAGATTAGATGAGGATGAAATTTATGGAGAAGGTAGGGGAGACAGAGAATCCAATGCCTGCAGGAATATTCAAGCGAGATTTCACATCAATAGGCCAACATAACAAATGATCTCAGAGGATAAGCCTCAGATGGATGTTACAAACTTGGGAGTTACCAGCGTACAAACAGTAACAAAGGAATGAGATTACATAGAAAAAAATGTGTATAGGATGAAAAAGAAGATGGTACAAAGTTCAAGCAAGGAAAGAATCCAACATTTCAAGATAACAAGAAAAGCTTTCAAAGATGACTGAAGGCAGATGTGATAGTGCAAGACTAATCTTACACTTGAGAGACTGAGGCAGGAGAATAGTGCATACGCAAGGCCAGGCTGAGCCACAGTGAGTTCAAGGCAGCCTGAAATATACAGCAAGGCTCTGTCTCATTTAAAAAAAAAAAAAAAAAAAAGGCAGAAGACAAGAAAGTATATATTTTTTAAAGATTTATTATAGTTATTTAATTTTTTGTTTCATTCATTAAGTATTTATTGAACACAGTTATACATCAGCCCATGATTCTCAGCTTTTTTTTTTTTTTTTTTATGGTTGGTTCAGCCTGCCTTGGGGGGGTGGGGCTGGCACAGCATGCGGTGCTGGGGATGGAACTGTGGTCTCTGCAGTTGCCTAAGCTTTCTAAAACAGGCACTTTAGACCACTGAACCATCTTGCTGGCCCTCTCAGCTTTTTGTGTACATATTTTAAGAGGCTAGTTGTCATGTTGCACATGTAATAAATTTAACTTTGTGCAGATGCTGACTAGAAATTATCCTCTACATCTCTTGTCAAAGTAAGTTGGAGCTGTTCAAGAAAGTATGGTTTTTAAAGCAGAAAAGAAGGGCCAGCCAGATAGCTCAGTAGACTAAAGCGCCTGCTTAGGCAAGTGCAAGGATCGGGGTTCAATATCCGGCACCAAATGCCGTGCCAGTCAAGGCCCTGGGGGTGCACTGAACCAGCAACTAAAACTGACACTAGACCTGGTGGCACCCGCTTGTAATCCAACTGAAAACAGGATTACTACAAGTCCAATCTGTGTAGTGAGACCCTGTAGACACTGTACTTAATACAAAAAAATAAATAAATAAAAACTGAAAAGAGCCAGATGCATGTGTATAATCCCAGCACTCAGGAAGGTGAGGCAGGAAGATTGCTGCAAGTTTTGAGATTAGCATAAGGCTAAATGAGTTCAAGTCAAGCCTAAACTACATAATGAGATTCTGTCTCAAAAAGAGCATAAAGAAGGCTGAGGAAGTAGTTCATTGGCATAAGGACCTGTCTGGCAAGTGCAAGGTCCTGAGTTTGATCGCTGGTATCAAAAAAGAAAAAAGAAAACAAAACAAAAGGAAGACAGCCAGGCAGACAAGCCTGTATTGAAAGGAAAAACTCATTCTTTTACAGAACTGTTGAGAGTCCTAGGAGGACTGAAAAGCATCTGCTGGATTTAGCAACAGTATTCATTGGGGGGGGGGGGGGTTGAGATAAAGTCTCACTGCATACTTCAGGTGGTCTTTAATTCACTATGTAGCCCAAGCTAGCTGCGAACTCACAGTAGTCCCTCTGCCAAGTACTGGGATCAGAGGCACACATCACCACCTCAGGCTCATTAGTGATTTGATAGGAATAGTTTCAGGAGCATAGTTAGACAGAGAACAGACCAAGAGCTTCAAGAATAAATAGGAAATGAGGAAGGTAAATAGGACAACTAGAAACTTGGCCATGAAGCAGGGTAGAGACAGGCAGCAGTCCAAAGGGAATATGGCCATTAAAGAAGGGCTTTATAAGGAATGAGAGAGAACAAACAATTCTGAGCCAAGAAGAATGATTACCAACAGGATGATCTAGCAAGAAAAGAGACAATGTATTAAAAGGGGATATCCAAAGAGGGAGAGGCCTGAAAAGTGCTTATATCAAGAAGGAAAAATGAGAATGTGAGTATATAGGTAGGTCTGATGAAGTGTCACAAAGGAGAATTTCCAGCCTGATAGTTTCTATTTTCTCAATGAAGTATGTGGCAAAGTTATGAATTAACAGCGTGCAGGGAATAGCACAGTGAAGGCTGCTAGTTCAAGGAAAAATTGCTTCAGTGGAAATGGAAGGCCAAATTACAAGAAAAACTGAAAATAAAGAAAAAAAAGAAAATGTTTACAGCACAGGCAGAATTTGAGAATAAGGTCTTACAACAACCTCAAAAAGTTAAATACAATTTCAAGAATTAGGAAAAGAACATTTCAATAAGAAAACATGAGTAAGAGAAAGAGATACAGGAAAAAAAAGACAGCTAGAAAGCAAAAGAGCAAAGGGTACAGACACAGAAAGTACAAGGGAAGTTGGGCAAAAGTAAATTGTCCAGTGTAACTGGAATAAGAAAAGAACACTAAATACACAGGTAGAGAAAAAAGACTAGAAAATCAGTTGTAGCCAAACTCTAGAACCTAAATACCACAAATGAATACATATGCCAATTAAAATAGGTGAGTTATGTAATCTCTTTGAGCTTATACTCTCATCTGTAAAATGAAAACAGTACCTATTCTGCAAGCATATTTGGTTAAATGAAATACTGAAAGCCTTTAGCAAAACGTCTCATGTAAACACCCAATAAATGGCAGTAAAGGTTAAGGTTGTTATCTAAGACTTTACTCTAAAAGCAAACAGAAAACACTGAAGGAAACAGACAAAGTTAAAGGAATACTAAAAGAGACATTGCAACAGACCAAACAAGAGAGAAGAAACCCATATCTAGTAAGTAACAGCAACTGAAGTAAAATTATGAGAAAAAAATAAAGAGGTAACTAGCATGTAGTACACGCCTGTAATTTCAGCACTCTGGAAGGCTGAGGCAGAAGGATAAATTTTGAACCTTATCTGGACTACTTAGACGCTGCTCCAAAATCAAAAGTAAAGGTTACACATGGTGACACATGCCTGTAATTCCAGCACCTGACAGACCAAGGCAGACTGAGTGTTTGAGGCCAGCCTGGGAAAGAAAGATAGGTAAGTGATAGATACAGCACAGTAGAAGGACCTTGGGTTCAATGCCCAGTACTATAGACTATGGGGGTAGGGGGTGTTCAGGTATTAAAATCATGTTATTACATAAATTCATTTTCCAAGTCTGAGACATGCCATCCAAGTCTGAGATAATTTAAAACAAAGTATAATTTTCAAGTATATCTGACATGAGATAGTTTTGACATTAACAGCCAGTGATCTAAACTTCTAATGCCTTTCTCTCTCTATTGTGCTACTAAACTTTATAAAAAAAAAAAAAAAAAAAAAAAAGGCCTGCCTGGCAAATGCACGGTCCTGAGTTCAATCCCCCGTGCCAGGAGAAAGAAAAACAAAAACACCTCTTGATCCTAATAGTCCCTCAAGTGATTGTTTTATTCTTTTCTTTGACATCCACTTTCTAAATGAAGGATATACTGTTGAAAATCCTTTTATCATGTACTCATTACTTCACCTCCTGTTATCTACTAAAACTGTTCACTCCAAGATACAAACTCCTATTTACTAATTCCACTTTGTTTTCTTTCTCAGTTCATCTCACTGATAATTTCTTTTTTCATCCTTGCATCTAAAGGTGAATAGTTTCCTAAGATAAATAGCCCTTCTACCTATATACTTGTACTCACAGTGACCTAAATACAATTAAAGTCACATAACTTTATTATTTATTTTTAAGGTTATTTAGTACAAGGCCTACAGAGTCTTACTACACAGATCAGACTTGTAGTGACCCTCCCTTTTTTCAGCCTCCCAAGTGCTGGGATTACAGGTGCGCACTACCATACCCAGTCTTAGTAGCCATATCAGCATGCCCCAGGGTGGGGCCAGCACAGCAAGCCAGGGATCAAACTCCTAGCCTTTACATCTGCCTAAGCAGACACAACTTTATTTTCAGTACAACAAAATATTTCTTAAGCTCTTATTCAGAGGCTGAGGAGGTTTGGAAAATTGAACCAAGAGCCTTCAACTGACCTGCACCCCTAGTCCTTTTTAATATTTAATTTTAGACAAAGTCTTACTATGTTATTACACTGCCCAGGCTGCAGACTTGTGATCCTCCTGCCTCAACCACCACAGTGTTGGAATTACAAGTGTTCTCCTCCATGCCTGATTTTATTAAATTTTTGCTGTATGCTAAGCACTGTCCTGAACTATATACATAAAAAAAAGGTTCTCCTCACAAGCTTTATATCAGACTCACCTGAAGAGTATTAGAATAAAGATTCCTGGGTTCTACAACCAAAGAAGTAACTGGTATAGGGCCCAGAAACTGGCATTTTTTGTAATGATCCACAAATTGTTCTATTACATAATTAAGAATAATCTAAATATTGCTTACTATTTTATAAATGGCTTAGTATAGACGAGTTGTATTTATTCATAACACCTCTAACACCTAATGTGTGGAGGTTTTCACACCATAAACCAGTTCTCCAAGTCACCAGATATCAACTAAGAATCCCACAATTTGATTCTGACATTCACTACCCAGAGTTAACAAAGATCCCATAAGTTAAGGCCTCAACCCCACAAGACTATCACTATCACTACTAGCACCAGTACCACCAGCACCAACACACACACACACACACACACACACACACACACACACACACACACACACTTGAGCTACCAGTTGCCAATCCCAGGCACATATACTCTAGATCAACCAACTACAGAATAAATTAAAAGATTCCTACAATCCTTTCCTCGTGTTCAGTAAATTGCTAAAATGGTCCATACAATGCAGGAAATGAGTGTACCTAATGTTTTATGAAGCATATGACTCAGAAACAGCCAAATGGAAGAGATTTGAAGGGCAAATTACAGAAGAAAGGGCACACAACTTCCAAGCCTGTTCTGGGTGTGTTGCCCCTATATCAGCATCTTAACTTGTTCAGCCCAGAAGCTATCTAAACCATCATTTAGGGATTTTTATAGTTTTAAGATTGATTAAAGCAGCTGATAATTAGCTCCACTT
The DNA here is from genome assembly GCA_004027025.1 of Myocastor coypus. Classification (NCBI taxonomy): domain Eukaryota; kingdom Metazoa; phylum Chordata; class Mammalia; order Rodentia; family Myocastoridae; genus Myocastor; species Myocastor coypus. Next base: position 9,619 of record PVJA010025698.1, read on the forward strand.
CCACTTCCTTTACCCTCCCAGGAAGGAAGAATTGAAAGCTCCAATACTCTAAAACATGGCTTCAGCCCTGATCATGAAGCTATTTCCAGTTCCCAATCATCTCATTAGCATAAAATATATCATCATTTGAAATTCAAAGGTTTTAGATGCTGTGCCAAGAGCCAAGGACAAAAACCGAATATTTATTTCTTACTACCACAGAATGACAAGAGACTCTTAAAGACTTAACCTCTATCTCACTGCCATTTCCACTCACTGCTCATGACTCTTCCCTTCACATTCCAGAATACTCAGTGACTGACAATGACCTGAGCACACCAGACATCTCAGTGGCACTGCTGCTTATGTAATTTACATACTGCACCTGTCCCTATTAGCCTATCCTTTTGTCTGGTCTTCAAATTCCAGTTTAACTATCTCTATAGCATGATTAAGTCCCTAACATATCAAATCAAACCCAGTATAATAACATTTAGAGCTGTGATGCACATTGAAAAGAAAGAAGGAAAGAAGGGAAGAAGGGAAGAAAGAAAGAAAGAAAGAAAGAAAGAAAGAAAGAAAGAAAGAAAGAAAGAAAGAAAGAAAGGAAGGAAGGAAGGAAGGAAGGAAGGAAGGAAGACAGACAGACAGACAGACAGACAGACAGACAGACAGCTGGGCATAGGGTTGCATACCTATAATCCCAGGTACTCAGGAGGCTGAGGCAGAAGGATTACATGTTTGAGGCCAGTCTTGGCAACTGAATGAAACCTTGTCTCAAATTTTAAAAAGGGCTGGGGATATGACTCAGTGGTAGAGTTCTTGCCTTGAATGCACGAGGACTTAGAATGAACTCCCAGGACACATACACAGACACACACACACAAATTTAAGAAGGGGCTAAGGATACAGTTTAGTGTGAAGGCACTGGTTTTAATCCCCAGTGATGCAAATAATGATAATACTAATGATGAGGACAGCTAAACATGGCACATGCCCATAGTTTCAGCTATTCAGAAGGCTGAGGCAAAAACACCACTTTAACCTACAAGTTAAAGTTTGCCCTTGGCAACATAGAGAAGTCCCAAAATAATGACCATAATCACCTGACACACTAACATATTGTATGGGTAACAGGAACCCACTGAGCTAGCGTCATGAGACAACTGTTTACCTTTCAGAAAGCTCCCAGTGATGGTCCTTGGGCCTCAGAATGAAGGGAGAAAGACTAAGAAGAGCTACAATGCTATTAACTAATCAAGAAAGAAACTGGTAGTGACAATGGACAGGAGCTAGTAAGAGTTACTAGGTGAGAAGTGCAGCTCAGTGGTACAGAACTTGTCCAGCATGGATAAAATCTTGAATTCAATCATTAGCACTACCAAAACAAATTATTTTTTTCAGGTGTAGTAGCAACACAAATATTTTTTATAATATGAAAAAGTGCTATATAAAAAAACTAAGCTGAGCTGTATATTCATTACATCATTTTTTGAAACTTATGGTTAAAGGATAAAAAAATAAATAGTGGTTAGCAGAGGATGATCATATGCTACATTTTTAAACTTTTTCTTTTTTACCATAAATACGCTACTACTAATTTACTTATTTGGAAAAGGGGGGCAATGTACATTTTATGCTGGAAATATTATGAAACACAGAAAGCAGCTGTTCTGGGCACTACTTAGCATTCATAATTTCATTTCCACAACTAGCTAAGTTCATAGAATATACTTTTCAGGGTAGGCGAGATAGCTAAGTGGTCTAAAGTGCCTGCTTAGGCAAGCTTAGGCAACTGCAAGGACTGCAGTTTGATACCTGGCACTACACGCTGTGCCAGCCATACTCCCAGGGCAGGCTGAGCTGGCCATAACATAAAGTTAAAAAGAAGAAGAAAAAAAAAAAAGAATGTATTTTTCAGATTAAAATGCCATAGATATATGGGCTAAACATTATTTGTTTTCTGAATGGAATGAATGGAAGGGTGGGAGATACATCACAAAAATTAATGTCCTCAACAAGAGTACCAAATCACAGATCTCATAATAACTTTCTCTGTCTACTCACTACTAAACAATTATGGCAACCCAGAACCTCAGAACATCAAGAGCGCTGAAAAAAAAAAATTTGAAGAGTTATTTGGATTGAGACAAGAAAGCTCAGAAAAGCTAAGTGAGAAATTCTAAGAATGGAAACAAAAATATTTTCACAGGCCTAGCTATAAGCAAACTCATAATAGAAACTCAAAACTAGACCCTCTTTCCTTTTGTTCTATGTTATAGCTTGACAAAGATGAGTCAAAGAATAGGAAGGAAGAAGGTTCAATAATGGTTTTATTCACAGTATAAAAATTTTAACACCTGGGCCAGGGATACAGCTTTAATGGCACAGTGTCTGCCTGACAAGTGTGAGGTCCTGAGTTTGATTGCCAGTACCCACCCTCCCAAAAAATAAAATAAAATAACACCAACAAGTATACATCTCCTTTACTTAAAAGCCTTTTGATCCTGAATTTCCAAGTTTAAGCATTTAATATGAAGACTTCAAGTTCTTTCAGTCAAAAAATGAAGTTGGGCATGGTGGCACACACCTGTAATCCCAGCACTTAAGAGGCTGAGGCAGGAGGATCAATGTGAGTTCAAGACCAGCCTAGGCTACAAAAGTGAACTCAAGGCCAGCCTGAACTGCATAGCGAGACCGAGACCCTGTCTCAAAAAGACAAAAAAAAAGAAAGAAAAAATTTTTACCTCATGAATAATTCCTTGATAGTAAACAATTTATACTAGTAAAGTACATTTTATTTTTTAAAAATCTTTTGAAGCTGTTACTTAACTTTATCTCCAATGCTGGATCTAAGTGAAGTTATTTCTATCTCAAGGAGTTCAAAGTAAAAGACTAAAAATAAAAAAAATCCTTAGTCAGGCATAGTGACACATGGCAGTAACGCCAGCACTCAGGAAGGAGGATCCACTGCCCTCGGCAACTTATCAACTTACCAACTATCTCAAAATTTGAAACAATAAAACAAAACATAAACAGGGCTGGATGTACCTCAGTGTGAAGAACCTCGGTTTGATCTCCAACACCAAAAAAGAGAGGCAAATCTTTTGTTTCTTTCCATGTTAAACATAAATATATACAATTAAACAAAAAAGCTCTGTCTCCCATAGCTTGTAATAAAATTATGTCATGCTTATAATGTCCACTTTTATTATGATTATGAAATTCACTGAAATACCAGCATTAATGCAATACAAAACTGTTATGCTGCAATTACTATATCTACAAAAATGGAGAATGGGGGCCAGGCATAGCAGTTCCTGCCTATAGTCCCAGCTACTTGGAGAAGGCTGAGGCAGACAGATCAAGTGGGCCCTGAAGTTCTAGGTTAGCTTGAGAAAGATAGCACAACATGTCTCAGGGGGGGGAAATTATAGAATGATATATTTCCTTTTATTTTGACTTCTATTCCTCTCTACACAACCAAATTAACACTAGCAATTGTATCATGACAGTACTGTATCATGACATAGTACTATCATGACTCGCTATCTTCCTTTTAAACAAGTTACTGGTTACCCACATTTGTGAAGACCTTCAAAGTTCTCTAGTTAAGACTTTTCAGGAATCAAGTGTTTTATAGGGAATCTCTTCCCTATAACCTTACTCCTTAAAAGATTCCTTACCTTTTCAACTCTCAAAGATAATGGTAAAGTACTGTATTTCTAGACCAAAAAAGAGATAAAAGTATAATTCACCTTCCCCTCCTTCCAAAGTAGCAGCTATTAGAAACTCAAAGTATAGAACATCTTACACTGGATTTATGTATGTATCAGTAACAATAGTGACACTTTTCAAATTCCTTCATTAAACATGCTTACAAAGCATAAAAAAAGTTGGCCATTCCATAAAGATGTTTAAGAAAAAACTGACATGGAGTTTTGAATACTTCAATAAGATGTAGATTAAAAAATAATAACAAAGAAACTATACTATCCTAAGATGTAAAAGGTCCAAATGTGGAATAACCTGTTTCCCACTGGACTTTAACCAGAAATTCAGCACGAATTGACAAAACTGATTATAATCCTGTTTGATAGCATAGGTTGATATCATGTGGTATATTTTATTTTATTTTATTTTTTTGTTTTTTTTTAAGAATTTTTTTATTTTATTTATTTATTTTTTTCTTGTTTCAGAACCTTTGTTTATTCACTCATTTTTATGGCTGGCTCAGCCCACCCCAAGGGCAGGGCTGGCACAGCATGTGGTGCTGGGTATCGAACCACAGTCCCTGAAGCCGCCCAAGCTTTCCCAAGCAGGGGCTTTAGACCAATGAGCCATCCCACCGGGCCCCTCATGTGGTACATTTTAAATATGGATAACAATCTGACTTCAAGTGGCATCCCATAATAAACAGAAGAAATTGCTGATGCCTACATAAATAGATGCCTCCACTATATGCCTCTAAATCATATCCTACTTATAATATTAAGATGTCCACATTGTCTTTTAATCCTTTTTTATAATGCTTAATTGGATATTAATAATGAATTTCAACATAGCAACCCAACTGATAAATAACCCCAAAGTTACCTTATGTAAAAATATTAAACCAAAATAACTATCATTTCAATGAGGCCCACATATTCTCACCAAGATACAACTACTTTCTGAGGCCTTATCTTCAAATATTTGGGTCATAAAGCTTAAGACATGATTTAGCCAGTCCTCTGTTGAACTCTGGAAAAACAGAGTACATGTCATCTTCACCCCTAGAAAAGTCTATTTTCCAATTCCAGCCATCCACATACCCAAGGCATTCAGTTAGAATCTAAGAATAATCCCTAATTGTAAGAGACAGACTAGTGTCAAGTTATGGCAATTATTTCACTTGGTATCAAAGACCTTCAGTTAACATCTCTAAGAGACATTCCTGTCCCATTAATCTATGTTACCTATGAAAGATCAGGCTATTTATTCTAGGAGGTGATCTTAAATTCAACCAGTCTCTATTTTGAGTTCAAAGAATAAAAAGTATCTGAGTCAGTATCTTCATCTTTACAGAGGAAGTAAGTCCAACAAAAAAATATGACTTGTCAGTGATCACATACCTAATTACTGTAGATGTCAGAGCAGTCTTTCTATCAAATAAACTTGACAGAGTTTATATTACCCCCAAGTACACCACATCCAAAGGTGACTTAAGAAATAGACCAAGAAAGAAACTTGGTTCTATTTTGGAACATTAGCTAGCAGAGACACCAGTGGAAACTGGCAACTGTTCCTTCCTAGGTTGCTGATCACACTTTTGTCCATGACTCTTCCACGAGCTATGAGCATGAGTTTTGCCAACAGTAAGACATGCAAGAAATGCAGGCACTATGCCACTGTTCACGATGTCTCTGCATAATACTCACGAACTTTGGGACTGATCTGGCAACTACAAACTACCTTGTGATATCATCAACCGAGTTTCCTATAATGACTTTTATCTCACCATTGCCAGTTTCCTAATTCAACAAATGGACATTATGTTTCACATAGTCTTACATTGGACAAATTTCTTGAGCTGTGCTGCTTAAAGGAATAAGAGTTAAACCAAATCCTTCTGAGTAGGGAGCACTATGACATTTTGAGAATAACAATTGTTAGTTGTATGGAATTCAGCAGTACACTACAATTTATAAAGTTTAGTATCAATAGTTCCCTGGCCTCAGAATACAAGTAGCCCCACAAGTCACAACCCTACACAGGTCTCAGTGATCTTCACAGGGAAGATATCACCACCAGTATTAACCTTAGGGTCACCTTTAAGTAAAAAACATTTACATAAAGTAAACATTTTACATAAAGGCCTAACCCCTTTTCCTTTTCACTAATTCCTTTTTACCTAGAGGTCAGACATAATGCTTTGTTCATTAAGTCCATAAAACCAAATTTCCATTTACTAGTTATATAATTAAGACACTAGTACAGTCAGGGAAATACAGCTCAAAGTTACTGAAATAGAACGGAAACATTTGAATTTGAATTCCAGTTTCCTGGCCATTCGATTTTAGCTGAACTTTTCCCTTCATTAGTTCTCAGTTTTTTCAACTATGAAAACAAAAAGTAGTTAGACATAATGACACATGCATATCGTCCGAGCACTTTGGGCCCTGAGGTGGGAGGATTGAGTATTCAAGCTCAGACTTAGCAAGATGATGCTTCAAATGAAAATAAAAAATAAAAAAAGATGGGGAAATTGCTGGAAATGTAGCTCGCTGTGAAAGCCCTGAGTTCAATCCTCAGCAGTCCAAAAAAAAAAAAAAAAAAAAAAAAAAAAAAAAAAAAAAAAAAAAAAAAAAAAAAAAAAAAAAAAAAAAAAAAAAAAAAAAAAAAAAAAAAAAAAAAAAAAAAATCATTAGGCTAACTTATCTGTCTGGGTCCATTGCAATTCTAGGAATCTATGAAATAAAACTAACTTGCTGTATTTCTTTTCTTTTGACCTCACAGATAAATGCCAATGATCGCTAACACATACTACTCTATCTCTTAAAAGCCAAGATTCAAAGCCCAGGAGATAACAATAAGACAGAAGAGTCACCTCAGCCTGATCCAGTCTGAGATTTTATTATAGCTCTACATTGAGTATATAAAATGAAACTGAATTATTTTATGAAACATTAATAACAGAAGTACTAACATAATAACAGCCTCAATAGTCACCCTAACATATATTTAACTAGGTTCTAACTATAATTTTAACACTGGATGTACATGAGATTCACTAAGATAATTGTTTAAATGCCCCATTTCCACGGTAAGCAAAAACCCAGTAAAATCAGACTCTCTAGAGATCTAGCATATTTCTTAACCACCCTCTGAAAAGTTACCCTCAAACAGTGACCCTTTAATACAAGAAGTGCAAAGCAAATGACTAAGGGTTAGTATCTTACACAGTGGTTGGAAAATCAAACATCAATAAATAAGAATAGGGGCCTGGTGGGATGGCTCAGTGGTCTAAAGCGCGTGCTTGGGGAAGTTTGGGTGGCTTCAGGGACTGTGGTTCGATCCCCGGCACCACATGCTGCGCCAGCCCTGCCCTCAGGGCGGGCTGAGCCAGCCATAAAAATAAGTGAATAAACAAACAGAGGTTCTGAAACAAGAATAAAAATAATAAATAAATAAATAAATAAATAAGAATAGTCCAGTGTTACTATTTACTAACATTATCAATTTCAGAGTATAGCAATATGCCCAACTGATATCCAGAGAAGCAGGAAATAAGAAACAGAGCCCAGGGAGGGCTGCTGTCTGTTGTAGGTCCCGGAAGGCTGGGATTTACGCCTGCAGATAGCAGCTTCTCTTGCTGGTGCCCTGTTTATCAACCTCTTGCTTGGGATGTTAAGGGTTGTCACCTCTCCTGCTCCTTGGTTATCTGTTAGTATCTGTGTGAACCTAGTGTTAGGCAAATGGTAGAAGACATAGTGACTTGTAATCTGTAAAGTAATTTTGCACATTCCATAGCCTGCTTCTAGCCCTCAATAAAAGTGAGCTGTTTCTGCAGCTCTGGCCTCACTTTGAGAGAGACAAGTCTCAGGAGTCCTCTGAAGCTTATTCATTGGGTCTTCTCGTTGCTTCTTTCGGCACTGACACACAACTTACAACAATAGTGGTCATATTTCTTGAGAAAAAAGAGAGCTCTATAAGAGTCCCTTATTCATACATAATCCTTTATGGAAGACTGGCTATACTAGAAAAAAATATAACTAACTTCTTGACATGAAGCAGTTTAAAGAAAATCACTAAAGGGCTGGCAAAACAGCTCAGTGGTCTAACCACCTTGACAAGCACAAGGACCCAAGTTCAATCCCAGGTACCACATGGGCACACTGAGCCAGCCACCGAGACAGGGCTTGGTAGCACACCCCTATGATCCCAGGACTGGGGAGGCTGAAAACAGGAGGATCACTATGAGTCCGAGTTGTGTAGCAAGACCTTGTACCAAATACATAAAAAAGAAAAAAAAAAAAAATTACTACAAATTTTCCCACTTCTACAGAATTCCTATCAATCATCAAAAAGTTAAAAGTGTTACTCATAGTATAATAGAGACTGAAATTCCTTAACCTAACTCACTCACTAGATCTAATAGATCTACTATGTATGAAAGAAAAACATTTAGAAAAAAAGACAATTGTAAAACCTGCAAAATGCATCATTTCTCAATTACTCACCAAAGGTATGCATCCAGTGGTGTTGAAGAGGTAAACCAATCTTGGCCAGTAGTCCTGGTGTTTTCAGAACACAATCAAAAACAAATAAGACAGGTCAAGTAAGTTAACAAGGAAACACGTCTCTCTCACCTTATATGTGAGGCCAGGCCATCCTGTAAGCTGGAAATTCCCAAATCAGATAGTGTATCTGAGCTACCAGAAGCTGGTGACAGAGAGCCCTCCTTCTCTTCCAGTAGGTCCAACTTCACTAAATTGCTGATCTCATCTTCTGAGTTATCTTCAGACACAGAACCAATTATGAATCTTGAGTGCTGGCTCAGCTCCAGAGGTTTGGCCAAGGAAGATGGTTCATCCATTATTCTTTTGAAATAAGCTCTGAGAGCTACAAAGAAATTGAAAAAGGAGTGAGGAACAGATTACAGTCAACCACCTATAGCTGAAGATGCTCAGAGGTTATATCTAACAAACTACAACTGACCCTTGGAAGCAAATAGTTAAGAGAATTAGCTTCCTTAGCTGATCCATGTCAAGGCCTTTTCTTCCCTACAAGGGAGAAAAAAGTACGGTCATAGTAACTGCTAAAATATTAAAACCAGTTCCCTGTTCTAAAAAAAAAAAAAAAAAAAAAAAAACTTTTTAAAAACTTAAGCCATTCCCAATCTCTCTACCAATTTAGTGATATCCAAAGGATAATTATGATCACAGAGATATCTCCATAGTAGATGAAAGCTGATCATTCTGAGACTGAATTTTCAGTGGATAATACTGGGTGTAATGAGTGATAAGAGACTCACAGTTATTTGAACTTTGTATTTAAACTATATAATGCTTATGTGACTCCAAACACTATACACTAAAATGTTATGAGTTTTACATAAGTGCATACCTTTAAAGCAAACTCTACATGTGTGCCGCCACACCTGGTTTATTTCAGTTTTTTTAATCTTTATATATCAACATGATTTTCTTCTTAGACTACAGCTTTTTCTTATTGGCATATATTTGCAGTACATAATGACTACATTCCTTTAGGGAGTTAGTATACATGCATGACATATCTTAATTTTTCTAAATCCTCTTTCCCTCTTGTTCCTCCCTACTCCCTGAATCTTGTGGACCCCTCATGTACATGTGTGTGTGTGTGTGTGTGTGTGTATAATACATATACAATACATATCTATAATACACATTGATCATGTTTCTCATAGGGATATGGTGCATGGATGAAATACTTTATAATTCCCACTTAAAAATGTTTACCTCAGGCTGGCCAGATAGCTCAGCGGACAAAAATGCTTGCTTAGGTAGTCCCAAGGACTAGGGTTTGAACCCTGGGATGCCATGCTGGGCCTGCCCCCAGAGCACACTGAGATGGGGACTGAGACTGGGTGTGGTTGCACGCACCTATAATATTAGCACTTCAGAGGCTGAAAACAGTAGGATTATCATGAGTCCAGTCTGTGTAGTGAGACTCTGTAGACCTTGTATTAAAAATATAAAAACAAGAGAAAAAAATGTTGACCTCATTTACCTCCCCTTTGTATTCCTTCCTCCATCTCTTGGTTCCCTTCTCATATGTCAAAAATCTATCTATTCCCTATTGTCTAAGTGTTATTTTGTTTTAAAACAGGGTCTTGCTATGCAGATCAGGCCTGCTTTGAATTCACTATGTAGCCCAGCTGGCCTCAAACTCCCAGCTATCCGCTTGCCTCAGCCTTCCAAAAGCTAAGATTATAAGCATGTGCACACATAGAGTATCTTTTATTTTGTACTTTAATTACATATTGTTTCTCATATAAGAGAAACTATTTGATATTTAAACTTCTGTGTCTGATTTATTTCACTTAACATTATAATCTCAGAGTGTATCCATTTCCTATAAATGACTCAACTTTCTCCTTGTGGCAGAGTAGTGCTCCATTATATAAAACTGTATCTTTTAAAAACTCAGCCCACAATGTCTTGTTTTGGCTTTAAAAGTTTACTAAGAATATATGTTCAATGTTGTAACTTGAATTGGTAAAGAAAATGAAACAACTACCCAATTTAAAATCTATACTCAAAGTAATGTATGCATCATCTCAGGTATTGTTTTTCTAGACGTAGGACCTTACTAGTCAAGATTAGTGTAAAAAAGAATAAAGACCAAAGTGTAGTTCAGTCAGGCACAGTGGCATAACCTTGTAGTCTCAGCACTTGGGGTTATAGGCAGGAGAATCTCAAATTCAAGCTCAGGCTGGGATACACAACAAGTTCACAGCCAATGTGAATTACATAGTAAGAACCTATTTCAAAAACAAAAGTTCAAAGCCCACAAGAAAAACCCAACTGAGTGAAAAAATATTTATTTCAAAAATCTTATTTTTAAAAATCTAAAAAAATACTAGTATCTTAGGACACACCTATAATTCCAGCACTCCAAGAGGCAAAGGCAGAAGGATGGCACATTACAGCCTAGCCTAGCAATTTATCAAGAACCTGTCTCAAAATTTTCAAAGCCCTACACATTAAGCTAGCATTAGCTTATAGCCTGGCCAATCATTTTAATTCAATAAAGAATGATTCCCAATTCCTAATTCTGAGGTGCACTAAGACATGAGTGATAATAAATTTATTGACATATCTTATAAACCATTTTGAAGTACAAAGACAGACAGGAGGACTGGTGGTGTGGTTTGGTGGTAGAGCACTTGCCAAATGTGTAGGGCTCTGGATTCAAGCTCCTACAACCCCAACCCACCTACACACACACACACACACACACACACACACACACACACATACACAAAAGTAAATCAGTTGAAAGCTTTCCATCATACCAGACAAGACAGTGTAAATATTTTAAATGTTCATGAATCACCAATAGACATGTTAATATAAATGCACCACTACTTTGAAATACTTTACAAATAAGATCTTGTGCATAGTCAGAAAAGCAGTACTAATAAATGCTGGAATAACGTGGTTCTCAAAGTGTGGTTCCTGCCCTGGCCACTGAAACTAGGAATGGTGGCTCATGTCTGTAATGCCAGCGTTGGGGAGGTTGAGACAGGAGGACCACTATGAGGCTGAGCTGTGTAGCAGGATCCTGTACCAAATTAATATTTAAAAACAAAACAAAACAAAAAGTGTGGTTCCTGGAGCAGCAGCAGCACTAATAACACTGGCGAGGGGCCCAGTGGGATGGCTCAGTGGTCTAAAGCGCCTGCTTGGGAAAGCTTGGGCTGCTGCAGGGACCGCGGTTCAATCCCCGGCACCACATGCTGCGCCAGCCCTGCCGTCAGGGCGCGGGCTGAGCCAGCCATAAAAATGAGTGAATAAGCAAATAAAGGTTATGAAACAAGAAAAACATAAATAAATAAAATAAAAAATTCTTAAAAAAAAAAACACTGGCGAGCTTATTAGAAGTGCAAAATCTCAAGTCCCACCAATATACCAACTATCAAAAATCTACAGGTTGGGGTGTCTAACAATCTGTGCTTTTACAAGCTCTAAGTGTGAGAATTACAGTGCTATGAGAATTTTAAAAATTGCTAGAAATACAAAAGTAAAAGGCAGAAAAACAAACCATAGGGGTCATGAACTTGCAATTCTATCTCAGCTGTACAGAGTGATGGAGTTACATAAGCTCTACTGTCATCACTTGAGTTGTGACATATCTAGTGGTTACTATGCCAAAGGCCCTGGGTTTGATCCCCAGTACCAAAACAAACAAATAGCAACAGCAACAAAAAGTAAATCCTGAAACAGAAAAGTTTTAATGTTTAAATTTACTATGCAACATTATATTTGTTTTCCTTTTTTTATTTTCCCTGTAATACTAACCATAGAATAGACCTAGGCCTCATGTGCTAGGTGAGCACTCCACCACTAGGCTACATCTTCATTCTGATTTCTTTATAATTTCTCCAAACTGTATGAACAAGTTCAGTATAGAAGTTAAAAAAAAACAAAAACAAAAAACTATCATTTTAAAAGAAAAGAAAAAAAGCAAAGAACTTTCAAAAGGGGGATGGATGGAAAAGAGGGAAAATTCCAACACAATGACAACACTAAAGAATGTTAAAAGATACAACAGCAAAGAGCCTACTTCACTTTTTAGATAGGTTTAAAAACAACAGTAGAGCCAGGTGTGGTGCCACATGCCTATAGAGGATGGTTTTGAGTTATAGAACAACCTGGGCTACTTAATGAGCTTAATGAGTTTAAGCCAGCCTGAACTATGTAGTGAGAACATCTCAACAAATAACAGTAGATTAAAAAACTAAAATTCTGTCCCATCTAACAGAAAATAATGGCTACCTTTTTCATAGGAGAATAACAAGGCATTCAAGTACAAATTCTATAGTCTGATTCAAGTTCAATGATCACAAAAAAATCCCTGAAAAAGGAATGATTCCATGAGAGAAGAAAAAAGACTAGGAAAAATATAGTACCTAGGTTAATAAATGAAAGGCTCAATGAGGCCAGCTTCAATTTTTCTCTTCCTCACTAAAAAGGTGATAAAGGCACTTCCCTGCAATGGGTCGCATAGACTGGAAACAGATTAGTTTTAAGAGTAAAAGAACCTACCCAGCAACCAACATCTGTTCCGAGTAGCATTCCCAAGCATGAGCTTTACTACTAGGAAGAGAGGTCATGTATGGAAAATCACTGAGTAATCATCCAGACACTCTAGAAGCTACTCCACAGCCTGCCCCATTTCTACTAATTCTAGTTCTGAATTAGAAGGTAGTGGAACAGCACCATTACCAGGCTTCTTGTTCACTTTAGGTTGTCTACTTTAAGTCTGCTTATACTCTTCCCAGAATGAAACTTTTAACATGAAACCTCACAGTTTAGTACTTTAGCACAGGAACAAAAGTTTTATTACGTTATAAACACAAAAGAACATTATTTGTAACTGACCTCTTGTAATTCTTACTGTCTGGGCAGAAATTCGTCTCCAAAAAGAACTGAAAAGAAAAAGAGAAAATTAAAAGTTTTTTTTTTTTTTTTTTTTTTTTTTTTTTGTCTTTTTGAGACAGGGTCTCAGTATGCAGTTGAGGCTGGCCTTGAGCTCACTTTTGTAGCCCAGGCTGGTCTCCAACTCGCACTGATCCTCTTGCCTCAGCCTCCCGAGTGCTGGGATTACAGGCGTGCGCCACCACGCCCGGCTTTTTTTTTTTTTTTTAAATGCCACATCTTTTGTCAATTTCTGTTTTGTTAACCATAATACAAACTTAATAATATTAAAAAATTTAACAGATTCAAAGTATCTTTTCTGATCAAATCTGTTATATTTAACTTTAAGTATAAAGTTCAGTAGAAGCCGGGCATGGTGGCTCACGCCTGTAATCCCAGCACTAGGGAGGCTGAGGCAGGAGGATTGGTGAGAGTTCGAGACCAGCCTGGGCTACAAAAGTGAGCGCAGGACCAGCCTCAACTGCATAGCGAGACCCTGTCTCAAAAAGACAAAAAATAAATAAATAAATAAATAAAGTTCAGTAGGTTACTATCTGCTGAATTCTACAAACAGGCAAAAGATTAATATGATTTGAAGAGAAACCAGAGCATGAATTCTACAAACAGTATTAAGCAATAGTCCACGCTTACCAGCCCAGTGATTTTATTTTTATTTATTTATTTTTTAATGGATTTAGGACAGGGTGTACAGTGTCTCACTACTACTCTTAGTGATCCTCCTGTTTTTAGTTTCCTAACTGCTGGGATTACAGGCACACTCTACCAGGTCTAGTCTCAATTGCTGTCTCAACATGCCCAGGGCACAGGGATGGCATGGCAGACCAGGGATGGAACCCTGGCCACTGCTCTGCCAAAGCAGTCGTTTTAGCATAAAATGATTTTTCCAGGAAAACTCTATACTCAGTGAATACATTCCAACTCTTATAATTTTCAGTATTTCATTAAAAGTGAGGCAAGAAAAGAGAGGCTACTAGATTCTCCAAAACCGAATTAGGCTTCAATTACCATTCCAAGTGGTTATACTGACACACAAAGAAAGGCCTGGGGCCAAGAAGAAGGCAATGCTTCTTCCTCTTATAAGAGGTCCCCCAAGGCTTTGGTGTTTGTTTTTGTTTTGTTTTTGAGGCCAGGTCTTGTTTTGTAGTTTGGGCTAGCCTTGAGCTCATTGTGTAGCTCAGGCTGGCCTCAAACTTCTAGTGATCCTTCCACTTCAGCCCCCCAAGTGCTGGGATAACAGATGTGTGCTACCACACCTGGTCCTAAACTCTAAAGGACCAAAGAATCTCTAGTTCTCAAATACCGGGGTTCTTCCTAAATCAATAACTTAAATGTATCTAGGGTAGAAACTCTCATTTTTCATTATATATAAGAATCATCTGGGAGTTTTTTTAAAAATACACATTTAAACTGTATCCCAGATCAGCTGAGCATGATGGTACAAGCCAGCATTCATGTGTTTTGAGGATCACTGCAAGTTCAAGGCCAACCTATACTATTTAGTGAATCAAAGGCCAGCCTGAACCCAGTAAGATCCTGTCTGAAAAATCAAGAAGTAAAAATAAATTCTACCCCAGATCTCCAGAATCAGAACTGTCAAAAGGTGGCCCATAGATCTGAATCTTAAATTCAACTGTATAAAGCACACCTGATGTAAATTTAGGTTAGAAAATCACCAGTCTAGAGCAGAAAAGGATAAATTCCATTACATTGATAGGGAAACCTAGAACTTCTAAAAGCAGAGCCCCAATTGGCAAAGTATAAGGATGAATTATCATGTAGCCATCTACTTATGTAGCAGTATTACTCCCTACAATTGTGTTAGGAAAAGGCAAAGGTAAAAGTAAATAGTCTGAATCATGTAACCAAAAATGAAGCACAGGGATCGCCAGAACCCGGAGACCCAGGTCAGCCAAGCCTTGGCACACAAGCACACACAGGCCTTTGAAGGGCAGAGTAATCACTGAGACCAGCAACTTGGAAGTGCCTGAAATAGTAGCAAGGAATCAGCAGTGGAGCTCTCAGGAACTCCACCAACAGAGGACCAGTCCCAGCCCTCACATCCAGAGGCCAAGATCACTCCATACCCAGCACAGTTCATGTGGTAAACTTGGCTGGAGGACACAGCACATTGCTCGGCTGCGATATGGACACAGTCACAGAATTGTAAATAACAGAGGTATTTTACTACTTTTATTTTCCCTTGTTTGTCTTAGTGGCTATCCTGTTCCTGTCTGGTTAGAAGTTGTTCTGTATTTTGTGTTTATTTTTGGTTTGTTTGTTTTCCCCTGTCCTCTCTCTCTCTGGTTTTCTTTCTTTCTTTCTTTCTTTCTTTCTTTCTTTCTTTCTTTCTTTCTTTCTTTCTTTCTTTCTTTCTTTCTTTCTTTCTTTCTTTCTTCTCTCCTCCTTGTTCTTTCTTTCATTCACTACCTTGGATTTTTACCTAGATTTTTCTTCTGTTTGTCCGGAATTTAAACTTTCAAATGAGTAAACAATATCTCCTTCTTTTGATTATTCCTTTGCAATTTTATTTCATTCTTCCCCTCCTGTGTCCTCCAGTTTCCCAACACTCAAGGTGATCATCCTTTGACCTCCAGCTTTGACTCTAACATATTGAACCTCATTCATCACTTTATCCTGACACCTACCCAACACCCCTCCCCCCACCCAAAGAAAGGAAAATCACTGTACACAAGTACATGGTATATGTTTAATCTGGTTATGTAACTCTAGAGTCGGCCTCTGTGGTTGGAGGTAGCAGGTTAATTGTTACCATAGTTTTTACGTAGTTAAGCTATACTTGATATTATTAGTAGTAAATGTATTACTTTAGCCAGGATGTCATATATGCTATAATCAGATTTTTGTCCCCTATGTGATAAAACCATGATTGTATGGAGTCAAAAGCAACACCACAGCTCAGTACTAAAGGATGGGGTGTTCAGCCAAATAGTAACTTCAGGGCTAGTGAGATGGCTAAGTAGTCTAAAGTGCTTGCTTAGGCAAGCTTAGGCATGTGCAGGGATAGTGGTTCGATCCCCAACACCACATGCTGCGCCAGCCCCACCCCCAGGGCAGGCTGAGCTGGCCATAATATAAAAAAAATTTTTTTAAATAAAAAAAAAAGTAACTTTGCATCCTTAACAAATTGGAAAGGTAGGTTCTTGGGATAGACATAAAGGACATGTGGAGGACATTCCAAGGAGCAGGGATTCCCTAGGGAAGCCTTGACACTAGGGACAAAGCTATCTATCATAAGAAATTGGCAAGCATCAACATAGAAAACAATATAAAATGACAAAGAGAAAATGACAATATGTAGAAGCAAAACGCAAACCCAGACCCACAGCCCACCTAAGATAAGCCTGGAACACAATGAGATGGACTAAATGGGAAGTCAAACATTAGAACTTTCTGAAATGATAGCAACAAAAAACAAGTGGAACGGGCTATAGTGAAAGTAATTTCTCAAGTACAAAAAGAAATGATGCTTAAAATCAAAAGTTATTAGCTACTCCCCTTCTGAATATCTTCCCAGAAGAATTAAAAACATCATACCATAGTGATATATGTGCACTCATGTTTACAGCAGCACAATTTGTCACAGTTAAATCTTGGAAACAACTTAAATGTCCATCAGCTGATGAATGAATTTAAGAGATGTGATATTTTTATACAATAGGGTATTACTCAGCTATAAAGGATAAACTTGAGACATTTATAGGAAAATGGATGCAACTTGAGACCATATTTGTGAGATAAATCAGTATCACATGTGTAAACATCACACTGGTCTCCCTAGTGTAAGAAGCTAGAACAGTAAACAAGACCCCAAGTGTACAATAAATATGAAATGGGAAAGAACTGCTCAAAAGGAAGCATAAACTGGGATGATGAAAAGGAAGGGAACAGGATAAATAAATAAATAACACTCAATTGGAAAATTTGTGCTTATATTGTTTGAGCAATTTTTCAAGCCTATATCTTATAACATGAGCAATTACTTTGAAGATAACAATATACAATGTATTAACCATTACTACTCTCCTGCTATCCTGTTTTGAAATTTGTACCACTGTTTTTAGAAAGTGCAGCAGCACTGTAGACAATCACAGCTTTAACCTCTGAGTCTATGAAATATTAACAGTGGAAACTTAAACAAGTCACTTAACACCTCTGAGCCACACTGACTGTAAAAAATAAACAGAAGGTTGGTGTGCACTCTGGAGGCTGAGGCAGGAGGACTGTAGTGAGTTCCCTACAAAGTGAGCTCAAGGACAGCCTAAACTGCAGAGCAAGACCCTGTCTCAAAAAGACAAACAAACAAATAGTTCATATTTATCATACATCATGGGACTGCTACCTAGACTAATAATATATGAAAGGTTTGCCAGGCACGATGGCACAGACCTACTGTAATCCCAGTAAGTGGGAGGCTGAAGCAGGTAGATCAACTTGAGTTCAAGGTCAGCCTGGGGTACCTAGTGAGTTTAAGGACAATCTGCATTACATAATGAGACAGTCTCAAACTCCCACACCCACAATTCCAAAAAATAAAAGATTACCAAAAAGGTTTACCTTTGTTGTCATTTGCTTTTTGAAGTAATAGGGACTGGACTCTGGGCATTTACACTAAGCTAGTTCCACAACTCATTTTTTTTTCTTTTTTTTTTTTTTGACCCAGGGTCATACTAAATTCTCAGGCTGGCCTCAAACTTTCAATCCTCCTGCTTCAGCAGAATGGATTATAGGCCTGTAACACCAGGCAGGGTATGAAAGAGTTTTATAACTACAATGGCCCAAAGTATGGATCATCAACCAGCAGAATATTAAAAAACCAATTTACAAGCAATATTTATATTTACAACCAATGAATTAAAATTTAAGAAGCTAATAGCACAACATACTTTGAAGGTCCCCACAGTTGCACAAATTTTTGTTTCAGTTATATATAGGTCATGATGTAAATGACATTGTATTGAATTACGTCAAAAAGTCTTAAAGCTACAACTAACCCCTATACTTTGCTATCTCTACAAACAAAGCACAGCGAGTTAAGCCCAACAGTTCTTGAACTCTCTTAGGTCAAGACACTTGGAAATCTGATAAAACTTATGGACTCTTTCATGACAAATTGTACCCTCATGTAAGTTTCCTTGCACAAAATTTAGAATTCCTAAATCCTTAGCATTAACCTGGTAGCTTAGCAGACTAAAGCCTCTGCTTAGACAGAGTGCAGGAGCTGTGGTTCAATCCCTGACACGCTGTGCTAGCCCCAGCTCCAGGAGCACACTGAGAGGGTGAGTGATACTGGGCAAGGTGGTACACGCCTGTAATCCCAGCACTTGAGAGGCTGAACACAGGCAGATCACTAGGAGTTCAATCTAGGTAGTGAGATCCTGTATACCCTTATCCTAAAAAAAAGAATTCCTAAATCCTTGCCATGAATTAGGTTAAAATCTCACTCTAAAACAAGGACAAAAAACTGAGATCATTCTCTTTCCCCAAGATTCTTCTAATTGCTGTCTTTATCCCCTAAATTAGCTCTTCTTCCAGATTTGTTTGTACTTCATTATATCAAGTTCTTGATGATGTCAAATTCTCTTTTATTTAAAATATAATGTACTCTTAAACTCTTCTTTCTTTCTTTCTTTCTTTCTTTCTTTCTTTCTTTCTTTCTTTCTTTCTTTCTTTCTTTCAACAAAAATGGTTTATTTAGGGCTGGCGGTATAGCTCAGCGGATTAAGCCCTTGCTTAGGGAAGCACAGGGACCAGGCTCGGTTCCTGGCCCCGCCTGCCGCACCAGCCAGCTCTAGAGTGCACTGAGCCTGCGACAGAATAATCCCAGCACTTGGGAGGTACAATCAGGAGGATCATTACCAGTTAGTAGTGAGGCCCTGTACAAAAAAAAAAAAAAAAAGACATAAAAATGGTTTAGGGAGAAAAGATGAAAAAGATAGCTACCATGAGGCAGCAGGGGACTCCAGAGCTGAAAGCCCTTTGAACTTCAATTTAGAAACCACTGAAAATATGTGGGAATGTATGTATAGCTGAGTGACAGAGCACTTGCTTAGCATGAGAAAGGACTTGGGTTCAATCTCTATATTACAGAAAGAAAGAAAGAAAGAAAGAAAGAAAGAAAGAAAGAAAGAAAGAAAGAAAGAAAGAAAGAAAGAAAGAAAGAAAGAAAGAAAACATTTGTAGGAGACTACAAACTGCTTTTTGTACCTGAAAATAGAATTAGGCTAACTACAGATGATGCACCTACTTAAGAGTCAGCCACCATTTCTTTCAGAGATATTTCTCTAAACAAATACAACACATTTCTCATGTTTTCCTTGAACAAAAAGACCCCATATATTCCAATCAATTCTAATAAAAAGACAACAATTAGTTTTCACAGTCACTGATAAAAGTATACAAGCCATTACATTACCTTACCTTTCATTCTCGTCATTTTATTGATAAATTTTAGTGGACTTTTATATTCAGTAATCCATAAAATTACAACTAATCTTTTTCCAAAACCATACTTTAAACTGGGCATACTGGGACATATCTATAATGCCAGCACTCGAGAGGCTGAAGAAGGAAGATCATGAGTTTGAGGAAAGTCTGGGTAAGTTAGCAAGACCTTCACTCAAAAAAAAAAGTCAGACATGACTTATCCCTGTAATCCCAACACTCAAGAGGCTGAGACAGGAAGATTCCCCAGGCTCAAGGCCAACCTGTACTACATAGTGAGTTGAAGACCAACCTGAGCTATATAGTAAGACCCTGTGCCAGGAAGGATGGATGGATTGAAGGAAGGAAGGAAGGAAGGAAGAAAGGAAGGAAAAGAAAAAAGAGAGACAGACAAAAGAGGGAAGGAGGGAGAGCATGCAGGCAGGTGGGCTAAAAATTTAGCTCACCATAGAGGTCCTGAGTTTAATCCCAAATAAGGAATATAAAATTATTTTCTTCCAAGTTTTAAATTTTAAATATGTTCCAAGTGCAGCAGATACTCTGTACTCAAAATTAGATTGAGACTCTAGCTAAGTGGCTGTAGATATACAATCACAGTAGTATATTTACTAGATGAGGAAACAAAAAACAAGAGTATTTTATCCAAACCCGAAGCTATAATGGTGAAGAAAGAGGCAAGGAACACTTCCTGGAGTGAGAAGACATCACAAATGAAGAGCTGAGGGAGAAAAACCAAGGAGCTGGGTATAGTGGTTCACATCTATAGTTCCAGCACTCAGGAGGCTGAGGCAGGAGGATCACTGCAAGTTTGAACTGCAGCCTGGATTACACAGTGAGTTTAAGGCCAGCCTGAACTTCATAGTAAAACTCTGTCTCAAAAAAGAAAAGAAAAGAAAAAAAAAAAAAAAAAAAAAAAAGAAGCCACAAGGAGCAAGAAAATGTAGTGCATTGCAGAAGGGAACATCTGAATAAAGATCCAGATGGTACAGCCGGGCATGGTGGCTCACGCCTGTAATCCCAGCACTCGGGAGGCTGAGGCAGGAGGATCGGTGAGAGTTCGAGACCAGCCTGGGCTACAAAACTGAGCTCAAGGCCAGCCTGAACTGTACAGTGAGACCCTGTTTCAAAAAGACAAAAAAAAAAAAAAAAAAAATCTAAGTTTCTA